>QRDG01001216.1:0-221195 GCA_012064385.1 Puccinellia tenuiflora | reverse complement strand
TTTCTGCCGATACGGTTGGAACCCGGTCAAATTTGAACTACAATTGCTTGTAGTTTGCTCGTGATTTTTGGAAAAATCATTTTTTAGGTACACAACTATCTATTTCATCAGAGATACACCAATAGTTTCGCAAGATTTACCCCTAGCTAAGAACGGTCGTGTTGTCAATTTTGACTGCATTTTGAAATCGACACAAAGAATTTGAAAAAAAAAATCAAAATAATGGAAATCCTTCGCAATGTGTCATTATATGTGACCTAGTTTTTAGGAAAAATAAGAAACTTGGAATACGGCAAATATCTTGAAAAAGTTTTCTCAGAAATGAGCTACCATGAACGAAGATTCCTGACTTTCAGGCCAAATGACGAATGTTATGATGACATTCATGGCATAGTTTGCTTAAATATGTCCATATTATATACAAGCGTGCATCTTGGAATGGAGAACGATATTGCCGAAGAAATTTTTCATTTTCATTACACAAAAAATCATTTCTAATTTTCTAAGTGCCGAAAATTGGTTGTTTTCTGTAGCAACTTCCAAAAATATGTTACAAATTTGAACCACAACAATTTATAAAAATATTAGACCATATTAAATACACAAATAACCACACGCTTGTGTTTCAAAAGGTCTCTATACACCTCTCATAAAAAGAGAAATTTCTGCCGATTCGACCTTTTCGTCAATTTTGACAGCATTTTGAAACATACATTAAAAAATCAATAAAGAAATAAAAACGATTTTATTTATTAAATTTCTAAGTGATAAAACATATAGAAAGTTTCATGTAGGAGTTTATGATTTTTCCTATTATTACGAATTTTTTATTGTTTAACTGGTTTTTTAGATCTTTCTATAACGAGAGGCATTATTTCTATTTTACTTATGGGCCGAATACATGTGGTGTACAATATGAGGCCATCAAAGCTTTATTCCTGCATGGGCCAAGAGTCCAATAGCCACTCTGCGCAAGAAAAAAAAGAGGTGGCCTCATCCCTCCAAGGCCCAAGCCCAGTCTGCGCTATACATTAACTAGTGCTGAGGCGCCTTTGTGACACCAAACTTGGGCTGGTCTAGTGGTTAGGTTGGCTTATCGCAAGGAAGAGATTGCGGGTTCGAGTCCCCGGTTCCTTCTTTTTGCTGATTATATGTGGGACCGACATGGCTGGAGTGGTGGGGCTGTACCGCGGGACCCACATATTCTGAAAGTGCATGGTTGCCCCATGCATGATTTTGGTAATTAATGACAATCTCTATGGACTAATATTTGCATCGAGCTATATTTGTAGGTTGTCTATTTGTTTGCTTCTTCTCCATTTGTTGGAGTCAAGGTTAAGGTAAGAAGAAAAGTGTGTGTTGATCAAGGCTTTGTGCGGGTTGATTATCACTCAAGGCCAAGTGAAGATATGCCGAAGAGAGCGTCTCCCATCTTGGTGTATGGGGGAGCATCAAGTGAATCTTCACCGAAGCGCAATCGAGGAAGGTGGTGCATCTTGAGGAGATGAAGATCATCTTCATCGACCTCAAGAGGTTTAAGCGCAAGGCAAAGGTATGATCTTGATAGGGTTTCTATTTTACCGGTCTCATGGTGTTTAGTGAGAGACCGGGTTATAGGATAGATAGCTGTACTATCAAGAGGGGCTCTCGACCGGATATCGTGATCATATCATCATGGAGAGCACAAACCTTTGCATCCATGCAATCATCTTTATTGGTTCTTATTTGTCTCTAATCGTGGTGTGGTCTTGGTGCTTGTTGTGCTCGTCATGACAAAGCTAAGTTCACCGAAAACGGTTTTCATATGCGTCTTCTTTTGTGGTTTCGGTATCGGAGATTTTGCCGGTTCATCCATGCGGAAGATTTACATCTTCCATTTCTTTACAAAATCTCCACTGCTTGTTTGCCATTTTCAAAGGTAGCTTTTGTCGTCCTCTTTCCAATAAAATTGGTTTTATTTCATTCGGACTTCATTTGCAAAAGTTTCGGCATTTCCGGTTTTCAAAATAGAGGTTTAACCTTTCCCCATTTTGTTTTATAATATTTTATTGTACTATGATGTTTCTCTGCATAATCTTGTTGTGCTCGTTGTGACGATTCCAACGAGTCCAAGATTACCGAAAACGGAGTTCGTGGGTGAAAGTTATTGCATTTCCGATTTGCAAATGGGAGTTTTTACCTTTCCCCATTTATCTTTATATTATATTCTTGGACTATGATGTTTCTCTGCATATTCTTGTAGTGCTCGTTGTGACGATTCCAACGAGTCCAAGAATACCGAAAACGGAGTTCGTATGTGAAAGTTATTGCGTTTTCGGTTCGGTCGATTTTTCAAAACAGAAAATCAAAAGAGAAAAAAAGGGGGCGAAGCAGCCAGGCCAGCCATTTGGCCAGCCATGATGGCCGGGCACAAACAGAGGATGGCCAGCCATTTGGCCAGCATGGCCGGCCTCCCCTGTCCAGCCTCGCGAAAATGCCCCAACGGCTAGTTTTGGCCTCCCTTTTAAGTGGTCTTCTTCCCCATTTGGTCTTTAACTTTTGGCCATCATTTTGAGCTCTTCTTTCCTCCATTGTTGCCATCTCTCTTGAGCTTTAGATCTCTCAATCCCTCCAATATTTCTTGCTACTTGTTGAGGGAAAAAGAGAGAGGAGGTTTAGATCCACATTTCCACCGATCAATTTCTTCTCTAAGTGAGGGGAACTCTTTGGATCTAAATCTTGGAGTTCTTAGTGTTTCTCCTTTGTTCTTCCTCCTAAATCCCTCCGTAGCATTAGTTGCTTTGGTTGGATTTTGGGGAGAAGAATTTGACCACTTGGTGTGTTCTTGCCCTTTTGCATTTGTTGCATCGGGTTGTGCTCCCCACGGTGATTCATGGGAGTGAAGGTTGGGAGCTTGTTACTCTTGGGTCATTGGACCCTAGACGGTGGTGCCGTGAAGACTTCAGCTTGTGGAGCGTCGGCACGCTTTGGGAGCCCCCAATTGAGTTGTGGGTGTGTGCCCCAAAAAATGTAAGGGCTCCGGAATCCGCCCCGAAGGATTCCGATAGTGGAAGGTGAACCAAACCTTTGGGTGCGGTTCATCGGAGAATAGGGTGAGGCCTTTGTGGCATCTTGAGTAGGCCTTTTGTGGCGAGCTCACACCCCTCCAACGAGACGTTCTCCCTTAACAAGGAGGAACTCGGGAATAAATCTTCGTCTCCGCATGCCTTGGTTATTTTTATACCCGAGCTTTTACTTATGCACTTTACATTGTGATAGCCTTCGTGCTTGAAGTTTATATCTAGCTATCTCCTTGTTGCTTGTCTTGTTTAGCATAAGTTGTTGGTGCACTTTAGGTAAACCTAGATTTTTAGGTTGTTGGCTTGTTAATTTAAACACCTAGTTTTATTCCGCAATTATCAAGCCCATAAATAGAAAAAGTTTTAATCGCCTATTCACCCCCCCTCTAGGCGACATCCGGGCATAGCTTGTTCTTTCATATTCCACACGTCAGGCAGGGTTCGGCGGGTCCCACATGTCAGGTGGGGTGGGTCCCGCATGTCAGTGGGGTGGGGTGGGGCGGGTCCCGCGTGTCAGTGGGGGTGGGGTGGGGCGGGTCCCGCGTGTCAGTGGGGGTTGTTGTGTGGTGGGTCCCGCGTGTCGGGGGTGGTGCCGGGGCCACATGTCAGTGGGGGTGGGTCCCGCATGTCAGGTGGGGTTGTTGATGGGTCCTACCTGTCAGAGTGACACACAAGCAAAACTGACACCTAAACACTGACATGTAGGCGACATGTAAGCAAAAATGACACCTAAACACTAACACGTAGGCGATGCTGATGAGTTGGCTGTCCACTAATGTGAATGACCATTTAAATTGGTCGTAGTCGTCTAGAAAAAAGGTCATAGGCTAGTGTTGTCTCTCTTATGACCAAATCCTATAAGAAGACTATGACCTTTCTGATAAAATTGGTCGTTATGTTTTCGGGTTTGGTCCCTCCAAGATAGCTTACGACCAACTGGTTTCAAATGGTCACAGATCTATGACCAATTTTTTCAGGGTCACTGACAAAAGGTCACTAGTTGACATATTTCTTGTAGTGGCGGCTACACAAGTGGGAGGCACCCAAAACCCTAGGGGCTGCCTTTGGGGGTAAGTTTCCTCCCTTGGCCGGCCCTAGATGGGTTTGGGGCGCCCCCCACAGCCCCCTCACACCTATATGAGGAGGGGAGGGTTGGGGCGCAGACCCCTTGAACCCTAGCCGCCGCCTCTGTAAGCCCCACTTAGCGGAAATGAACATTTCGCCAAGTAGAACCACAATTCGATTACATCACATGCACAAGTACGACACAAAAAGATACATAAACATAGTTCGAAATACTTTTATTACACCATGGGGGATCATACGTCCCGAACACAGCGGAAGCAATCACTCGTCTGAGTACAGACTACATCAACGGCCATAGGCCATACAATAAAAGAGGACCCGCCCACGGTGGTCTCAGGCTGCCGCCTAGGATCTCGATCTACTCGTCGTAGTTAGCGTCGAACTCTACGTAGTAGCCACCATCTGGATCGTCGAACTCTGCTGTCACTCCTGCATCGGTGAAAACACGGGCACCGGACACCCGATGGTATGAGTACGGGGGTACTCAGCAAGTCTAACGCACAGGAGGAAAAGAAGGTACGATGCACATGGATTGGGGTTGAAAAGGGGTTGTTTGTGGATTTGCAGCAGCAGCACCTAACAACTACAGAAGACACGCTACAACTTGCGTCTAATTAGAAAAAGGGAAGAGAGCGCTTACGCTACTGGGCTAAACTACTCACCAAGCAATACCCGTCCTGAGACAACTCCATCATATCATATACCCACGAGGAAGAAGTCCGGACACTCACACGTTGATCAAATTTTAGCAGGTTTATTATTCGAATATGGCTATTTACTAGTCAATTTAGCTATTTATGATATACGGTGATGTCTATGATCTTTTTAGCCAGCACATTACCCAAGTCGTCCACAACCGCGGACTCGGCTTTTCGAAAAGATTTAACCCTGCAGGGGTGCCCAAATGTAACCATACACGTTCAATCAACCACATGCCACAGAGGCATTTAGGTATCTCAACACGACCTTCCCCATCACTACTACATTGGATAGAGAGCCACCTATCTGAGACTGATCCACGTGGGGAGCCCGGCCAAAACTCCTTTGCGGGCCCAAACGTTGCGAGGACGGCTTCGGGAGGATAACACTCATACGATTTCTCCTCCTTCCACATGTGGTTAACGCTCATGCCGCAAACCTATATGTAGTTCAAAACATCTTGTTTTCTTGTATATGCTCTAAATGGTAAACACCCGAACTAATTGTGGCTCCCTATCCAATATAGCCGATCCGGTACTGAGTTGCGGGGAGTTCCATAAGTCTTCCCACGTGTGGGTAGGGCGCTCATTCTTGGATAAGCGGAAAAGAACGGTTTTTCCTAGGCGACACTAGCAGAACAAATCACCATAATTGGCCTTCCGTCGGTGCCTTATCATTAATATAATAACAGTGATTCCCACATAGCACGTCTTCAATTATTTAAGATATACCAGCTAAACATGTGATAGACCACAACCAACTCCTAAGCATGCTAGTAGATAGGAACTGGAAAACAGGCATAGGATATAGGCAGGCATATCAGGAATATCTGGACTTCTAACAGGCTATGCATTTCTAGTAGGAACCGTAAGACACAACAGAACGGAAGTCCTAAAGCATGCAAGACAGGAATAGGCATCACATGAGAAAGTTGGGGAGGGGCTGCTTGCCTGTTGGCTCAGTAGCCTGGTACTGGGCTAGATCCTCGGAGGTGTCGGGGTACTCGGCAACGTCGTCGTCTACGGGTAACCCCAAAACATAGCAAAACAACAATCAATACAAATGCATTCAAACAAGGATGATGACATGACATATTTAATTATGCAGCCATTTAAGTGCTAAACATTTTATTAGGCAAAATAAATTAGAATTAAGCAAATTGATAAACAACTAAAGCAATTTAGGCATTTTTAAAGTTCAATTAATGGACTTCTATTTATCGCGAAAGTTAAATTGTTTATTAAATGCATGCAAAATTAGAAACAGGTAGATTACATTTTTAGGTACAAATTGATATAAAAATTCATAATTTTTGAAGGTGTGGTTCAAAAGTTATGGATTTTATAAGTTTTAATCATTAGCAAAAGAATTAATTATTAAAGCCAATTTATTTAATTCTAAAATTCATACAAAATTCATATTCGGTTACTTTTCAATTTTCTGATTTGAAAACATATTTTAGTTGCAATTTTTGACCAAATGTATAACCATTATTTAATAATTAGAAAAAAAGGACAGAAAACAAAAGCAGGGGCCTAGTTGTAAAAGATTTTCAAAAACTGAGGGTTTCTGCAAAAAGATTTAGATCTGGATCTGGGTGAACATTTTATACCGAGTTGAAATTTACACATCAGTATGACATGTGGGACCCATGGACCCACTTGTCAGTGACTGGAGAAAGAGGAAAAAGGGGATGGCTTATATCGCCGGATCGGGAACTCGATCCCGGGATCGAACTGTGCGTGCGTGGAGACGGTGACCAACTGGGCTGACGATCGGATCTTATCAGAAGAAGGATCTAACGGCCCAAGTAGCAGATCGGCGAGAGTTAACTGAAACTAGCTGAACAATGTTCAGACTTTGGCAACAGCTGCAGACGGACGGCGTCGAGATGCCGCAGCACTGCTGGATCCTGGTGAGCTCGAGGTGCAGGTGCAGTGCGTGGTGCAAGCATGGTGTGGACACAGATCGGTCGGCGGTGACCGGGGCAGAGGAGAGGACGCTCGTGCCCGTGCTTGTGCTCGACGCGACGGCTACGGTTACGACGGTGAAGACAGAGCGCGCGACGGCGGTGTCCAAAGCAAGGGAAGAGGGAGAGAGGGGTCCAGAGGCGGCGGTGTGCTCACCAAGGTGTCGGGGAAGAGCAGATCGGCGAAGGGGACGACGACCGTGACCGATGGCGGGGTAGACGACGGTGGCCGTAGGTGTTGGAGAGGAAGAAGACGTAGTAGCCCTTGGTGTGGTCGTTCTGCTCCGGGTCCGCGCGTGTTGAGGACGTAGACGTGCTCCTCCTCCGCTGCTAGCCCGGCGCGGCTACTTCCATGTCGGCTCCTCGGTGGTGCTCCTCCGGCCATGGTGGGTGGTCTCGGTAGAGGGAGAAATGGAGGGGGAAGGAGAGAGGCGATGGTGGCGGCGGAAGAGGGGAAAAGGGCTAGGGTTAGATGGGGAGAGGAGAGGCTCGGGTCGGCTGCTTTATAGGAGGAGAGGGAGCAGGTGGAGGCGCTCCGTGGTGGCGAGCGGCGACGGAACGGAGCGATGGCGCTAAAAGATGACAGCAACGTGCGGGGAAGAAAAAGGAGGCCGAAGGGAAGTGGGCCGGTTCGGGCCAGAAGAAGGCCAGGAAGAGAGGGAGAGAAAAGGGAGAAGATGGGCTGCGCCCTGGTTTTCCTGTTTTTTTTTTGTTTTACAACTTTTCTTTTTCCAGATTTTGAGAGAAGAAGAAAAGAGATAAAACAAAAATAAAATCTAGGGTTTTTGTGTTTTCCTCTAAAATATTTTTTATTTTGCAAAAACAAAATAACATTTTAATTTTCTTTGTCCAAAATAATTTTGGTTTTAATTATTTGAAATGCAATTTAATTATTGTGTTGCATGTGATACACATAAAAACAACAATTTATTTTTGTTTGTTTTCTTTTATTTTTGCAAAACCACAAATGCATGATGATGCAGCAATTAAATTAACAAGCAAGAAAATAAAAAAGGGGATTACTTTTGGGATGTTACAGCCTCCCTCTCCTACCTCCCTCCTCTCTCCTGCAGTCGCTTGGCGAAGCCCTGCAGGAATTTTTCCACCATATCCACCACCACACCGTTGTGCTGCTGGAATCTCGCGAGCCACTTCCTCCTTGAAGTCTACATCGAGTTGTACGTGTGGATACCACGGAGGTGCTGCTCATGCGGCGCTCCATCGGATTGGATCTCGGATCGGATAATACATCTCCTCGCGACTAGATGAGTCTAGTCGTAGGGATCGACAGACCAACCCCTGCATCGACAAAAGGCTTTGTTCGTTCTTCGAGGGTAAGAGATTGGATCTCCACTTCGCTACTTGCGTCTAATAGATCTAGATCCGTTGTGTTTCTTCCGCCTGTTTCGTAGGAAAAATTTTGTTTTCTATGCAACGAACCCTACACACTTGACTAGTAACGAGATTGAACTCGCCATGCGATGTCGATTGATCGGATCTCGGGCAATACAGCATTAGCAGCTGCGCCATTTTTCCTGCCCTGCAACATCGCGTCACGGAACAATGACGAGATGTCCGACCTCTCCCCGCGTCTGAACATCCTCACCTGCTTCACAACCACATGCTTCCGCCGCTTCCCGTCCACCTTCCCTGAGGCTTTGCCACGATGAATGTCACGCCGCCTTGTACCGTGGCTGCCCATCGTCCCCTTCACGAACATCATCCTACTAGAACTGACTTCACGGTGGCATCAAAGAAATCGGTGACACGAGCATTGGTGCTCTCGCCTTGGCGCTCCGCGTGGACGCGGCCAACAATGCACCCCCATCCCCTCACCCTCGCTCCACCTCCAACTGGTGAATTGGAAACCGAAACTACAGCCTGAAGATGTTGTCCAGGCCATCATCTCCCAATCTTCATGCCTTCCATGGCCAGAAAGAGTGGTAGGTCGGAGACGAGAACTTCATATTGAGGGCACCTCGAGACGGCAACAGCGGCTTGTTCTACATTTGCCTCCTCTGCCGGTTGCTCTTGTTGTCCACCGGCCAGAGGCGGTAGTGGTGGTGACAAAGAAGCGGGAGCTGTCGCCGGTGATGTGTGATGTCGCTCCGCCTTTTCTCGGGTGCCGAGCCGTTGAAGGTGCTGCTTTTTCTGCTCCTCATCGGCTGGATGGCGTGGCAATGCATGCTAATCGGTGAATGATGCGTTGGGTGGTGCCCCAAGCGAAGGCGTGGATGTAGCAAGTAGCAGTTTTCCCTCGGTAACGAAGCGAGGTTTATCGAACCAGTAGGACTTTGAAATCAATAACAAAGTGAATGTTGAAGATCTCTGGTGCATAATCCTCAACAGACATGGACCTGCACACACTGAACCAAAATACTTTGCCCCCAACGGCGGAAAGGTTGTCAATCTTTCCGGTCTTGCAGAAAACAAAGCGGTTAATTGTATAGTGAAATAGATGAAAATATGAAAATGCACCAGTGGAGTAATGATGATGAAAAGTGATGAATAAAGGTTGCAATCAATGTAAAAAGATGGACCGGGGGCCATGGGTTCACTAGTGGAGTCTCTCAAGTAAATAAAACACTCATATGATGGGTAAACAAATTACAGCTGGGCAATTGACAAGATTATAACACAAACTTAATCTAGCTATGACAAAGAGAATATGATAATATTTATGTAGGCATCACGACAATGAACAAAGACCGTTGAGTCCAACTGCATCTTTGTCTAAAAAGTCCACGGTGGGATCGCTATCCAGCCTATCACCCAACGGTATTAAGTTGCAAGCAACAGACAATTGCATTAAGTAAAGCGCATGAAGTAAGCAATACTAATATCAAAAGAGACATTAACACCGTTGTTTTACCCTTAGTAGCAACAGCACACCCTCGCCCTTAGACGTTTCTGTCACTCGTGCCCAGTAACAAAAGGGGGCATGAACCCACTATCTAGCAAAAATACTCCCTCTTGGAGATACACACAATCACTTGGCCAAAGTAACTACGCACATCAGAGAGCATGCAAGAACATAAATCAACATATAAGAATCATGCACAATCTGATCATAACTTCATAATCCATCGGATCCCAGTAAACACATCACATAGCATTACAATAGTCGATCTTGATCATGTTAGGCAGCTCACAAGATCATAAGACATGAAGCACAAGAGAGAGAGACTACCATCTAGCTACTGCCATGGACCCGTGGTCCAAGGTGGGACTACTCACAAATCATCCCGGAGGAAGGCATGGCGATGAAGAGCCCTTCGGGGTCGATCTCCCCTCCGGTAGGGTGTCGGGATCAGCTTCAGAATCACCCCCGAACTAGGGTTTACGGTGACGGCGTGTCGGGGTGACTTCTCTGTAAAATAATAGCCGCCTCGACGTTTTTAGGTTTAATGTGATTTCATAGGCGTCGGAGGGGGCCGAGGGGGTGCCCACAGGGTAGGGGCGGGTCCCACCCACGGGCTGCCCTAGGGCCGCGGCAGGGGGCCGCCCCTGGCCTGTGGGTGGCCCCCCAGGTCGCCCTTTGGTCTCTAGGTGCCTTCCGTCGAATAAAAATTCCCCGTAAATTTTCGTCCAATTCCGAGAATATTTCCAGAAGTAAATTTTCTGAAATACAAAAATAGCAAAAACAGGAAACTGGCACTAGGCATCTTGTCAATAGGTTAGTCCGACAAAATGCATAAAAATGATGTAATATGATAATAGAAACATGTGACAATATCACAAAACTAGCATGGATCTATCAAAAATTATAGATATGTTTGACACGTATCAATGCGGCAACCGCGTACGGAGACGGGGGTAATGCACGGCTCATCGGTGCTGCCCCGGATGGGAATAGGGGCCAAGATGCGTTGGCCATGGCCCGGGAAGAAGAGGAAAGAGCTTCGGTGGCATGGGTAGAGGCTAGGTTTCTGACAGGTGGCGGCGAAGGCGGCGGGTTCGACCACGAAAAAAGAGGAGAAAAGGGAAGAAGGAAGAAAGATGCGGCCATTTTCCCCAATCCCTCTCGCTCTTCTCGCATCGTTTCACCTTTTCCCCCTTGCTTCATCAGGTACAATGAGAGACGACAAATACCTTGGTGCGAGTGGGCAGCCCGTGGCGAGCGAGGCGGTCGGCGGTTGAAAGGACAAGGATGTCGCCTAGAGGGGAGGGTGAATAGGCGATTTATAACTTTTACGATTAGGGTTTGATAAATGCGGAATAAAACTAGCGTTTAATTTATCAACCACACAAAACCTAATATACTAGGTTCACCTATGTGCACCAACAACTTATGCTAAGCAAGACAAACAACAAGGTGATAGCAAGATATATAACTTCAAGCACGAAGGCTATCACAATGTAAATTGCATAAGTAAAGAGCTCGGGTATAGAAATAACCGAGGCACGCGGAGACGAGGATGTATTCCCGAGTTCCTCCTTTTGAGGGGAGTATGTCTCGTTGGAGGGGTGTGAGCTCGCCACAAAAGGCCTACTTAAGACGCCACAAAAGGCCTCACCCTATTCTCCGATGAACCTCACCCCAAGGGTTAGGTTCACCTTCCACTATCGGAATCCTTCAAGGCGAAATCCGGAGCCTTTACAACAAACTTGGGGCACACACCCACAACTCAATCGGGGGCTCCCAAATCTTGCCCGAAGCTTCACAACTCGAAGCCTTCGCGACACCACCAACCGTCTAGGGTACACAATGCACCCAACAGGCACAAGCTCTTGGGAACACAATGCACCCAAGAGTAACAAGCTTCTCAAACTTTAACTTCCACGAATCTTCGTGGAGAGAGCAAACCGATGCACCAAATGCAATGGCAAGAACACGAGTGCTCAAATCCTTCACTCTCAAATTCTAACAAAGCAACAAATGCTTATGGGGGAATAAGAGAGGAAGAACAAAGAGGAACTCAACAAATGAATCCCAAAGATATAGATCCAAAGCTTCCCCTCACTTAGAGGAGAGATTGTTTGGTGGAGTTGTAGATCTAGATCTCCTCTCTTCAATCCCTAAAGATGGGCAAGAATCATTGGAGGGATAGAGAGAAACCCAAGCTTTTTCGAGGTCAAACAATGGAGGAGAGAGAGAATGAATGGGCAGCCTCCTCTTGGGGAAGAAGGAGGCTATTTATAGCCTCCCCCAAAATCTGACCGTTACAGCCACAGGAGGCCGGAAGTTCCGGGGTTAAGGGCCGGATATTCCGGTCCCCGGAAATTTCCGGGGAAACTTCCGGGGCGAATTTCCGGACCCCCACCAGAGAGAAAAACGCAAAAGACTTAGCCAAAATTTTCCTGGGCCGGATATTCTGGACCAAGGACAGGAATTTCCGGCCCCCCGAAAATTTCCGGGGGAAACTTCCGGGGCAAAATTCCGGACCCCCTCCAGAGAGAAACGCCGAAAGGACTTAGCCAAAAAAAACTCAGATGGAAACATGGGCCGGAACTTCCGGTGCCTGGGCCGGAACTTCCGGGGGCCGGAATTTCCGGCCTCCGGGCCGGAACTTCCGCCCCTCTGAAAAACTGCAGAATGTGCAAAACGAAAACAGGCATATCTTTCGCATCCGGACTCTGTTTTCGATGATCTTGGGCTCGTTAGAATCGTAACAACGAGCTCTACAAGAATATGCAGATAAACATTAGTCCAACAAGGGAGGATAAAACCAAATGGGGAAAGGTAAAACCTCTCTATAAAAGACTAACCGATAAACCTCCAAAACCAAAAACGCAATAGGAGACCCATACGAAAACCGTTTTCGGTGAACTTGGCCTTGTCATGACAAACACGACAAGCACCAAGACCACACCATGATAAAAGACAAATAAGAACTAATAAATATGATGCCAAGGATGCAGAGCTTTGAGCTCTCCACGAACGATACGATCAAGCTACACGGTCGAGAGCCCCTCTTGATAGTACAGTTATCTATCCTATAACCCGGTCTCTCAACTAACATCATGAGACAGATAAAATAGAAAACCTATCAAGGTCATACCTTTGTCTTGCGCATAATCCACTTGAGGTCGATGATGATGATCTTCATCTTCTCAAAATGGACCACCATTCTTGATTGCGCTTCGCTTGGTGAAGACTCACATGTTGCTCCCCCATACACCAATATGGGAGAACCTCTTCTTAGGCATATCTTCACTTGGCCTTTATCTTCCAGTGGATGGCAAGCTCCAAGCATATGATATCTTCTTGTTGATCATCTTGAACTTGCACCACACCACTTGACACCGTCCTTCATGAGATACACGGGATCTTCCTTTTGATGCAAGCTCATGACAAGACACCTAACCCCTCATAGAAATACCAAGCATATCGATCATGGGTTAGATCACAAAGCTATATTGTTAATTCCTTACCATACCATGAGATCACATGATCCCTCATGATACATTACTAGCCTTGTGTGTTGATCAACTTGCACATAGACTTGATCAATATATAATCTTATTCCCTTAGCCTTGACTCCAACATATGGAGATCAAGCAATGCATATGGACACACCTACAAGAATAGCTTAATACAAACATTAGTCCATAGAGATCGTCATTAATTACCAAAACCACACATGGGGGCAACCATGCTCTTTCAGCGGTCTAGCATCGGTCGAGGTGGGCAAGCTCGTGGAAGAAGCGGATGCGCGATGGCGCCCAACCCTTCCAGATGATCTTCCAGGCGTCACATGTGACGGAGCCCTGGAAGGCAGCCAAGTAGGCGGATTGCGCAAAGTAGGGCCCATTCGCGTTCCAGATCCACCGCAAGCGATCGGGCTCAACGGTGAGCGTCACGTGCTCAAGCGTGCGGCAGAGTTGGAGATACTGTCCAAGCTCGTGGATGCCAAGCATGCCGTGGATTCGCGCGCCCAGAGGTGGCCTTGGAGCCTGTCCGTGACTACAGACTCGCTGGTCATGCAGGGAGGCGCATCAGCAAGGATTTACTACATTTGCCGATAAAGAATTTACAGGAGATGTTATCTCCATTGATGCCTATTGGAAAGCAGGGAAACGCCAGTGCACTGGAATTGGTGTCTTCATTCGAAGGAACATCAATGGGCAACAGTGCAGTCGAGATCCAAGCACTAGTAACGCAGGCTTCTTCTCCTTTTCAGGCAGAGCCGAAAGGCTTGCTGTTGGCAGCAGCCTTGGCGAACTTCATGGGCATTCAACACCTAGTTTATCTCACTGATAATCAAACTCTTGCCAAGGTGGCTGCAACCAGAACACTTGATCACCATCGCTGAATTGGGACTCTAGGGGAATATTTGTAGATATTCTATCTATTAGCACCAACTCTTGCCTGCAGATCGGCATGTAAAAAGGGATAGGAATGTGCAAAACAGGCTGCTAGACGAACCCTAAACCAGCCTATGTTTAGGTGCAGTTGTTCAGCTCATGATGCTATTGATTGCCCTATAACCTCGGTTTTATAGTCTGTGGTCTTACAGGGTTTTGTACTTCAAGATGTACTATGTAGTTGAGCTGAATAGAAAGTTTGGCGCCTCTCGTTGTGCAAAAAAAATCTCACCGAGAAGCTTGCACTCTGGCACATTTGGCAGCAACAAAAGAGTCATTTCCTCCAACCATGCATTATTTTGATAATGGTTCGCCCTCTGTCGCCCTGCTCCTTGCAGTCCGCCACTGATGCAGGATTCAAGGTGTGCCTCAGTTTTGCCTTGTACTTCGTATATTATAGGAAAGGCTAACATGTGTGTCGTTCTAAATTGGCTAATTCATTGTCTAATATTTCAGGAATGAGCCATAAGGAGGTGTCCTCGGAAGCACATCAAAGATAGTGGAAAAGCTTGATGCACGGTCAAGCTGTAACATCCCAATTTTCAAAATTTGCATAAGCATGCATTCATGTCATCATATGCATTTGTCTGTGCATTTAGTTTAATTATTTTTAGGTGGCTTGTTTTGATTTTTGTTTTATTAATTCAAATAATGGAATAAAGGGTGCTAAGTAACCCTAGCCATATTTTCCAATTATTTTATTTATTTTGTTGGCAAGACTAATGCCATAATATTCTATAATTGAAAAGCTCTCTGAAAAGTATTTTTGTGATTTTTTATAAAAAGTTTTGCCATAGTTTTAAAATCAGCTTATAAAGCAGAGAAAAGAAAAAGAGAAAAGTTTCAAAAAAAAAAGAGAGAGAAACCGGCCAGCCAGCCCGAGCCAGCCCACCCGAGCAGGCCCAGGACCAGCCCAGCAAGTTCCCCGACCGGCCCCTCTCCCTCTCTCCCTTTTTCCTTCTTTCTCTCGCCCGACGCCGTGCTGCCCACGGATTCGATCGAATCCTAACAAATCCGTTAGGATTTGGCACGCGCACGCGAGCCTATATAATCACCACCTCCTCCGCTTCGATCTCGCCCCAAAACCCTAACACCTACGCCTCCAGGCTGCGCGATTTGGAGCTCGTTTTGCTCCGCTGCCCGCCGCCGGTAAGTGGCCAGCTCCGACCACCGCACGACGCCCCCTGCCCTCCTTTTTACCCCCTCTCTCTTCTTCTCGTCGGGTAGCATCTCACGGACATCTCCGCCTCCTTTTTTGTTCACCAGATCGTCGCGCACGTGATCAACCGAACGGAGCCGCCGCCACCCGTGTCTCCGACGAGCAATTGCCGACGGAGGAGAGCTCGCCGTCGACCACCACCTCGCCACCGACCTCGCCTCGTCACGCTGGTCATCCAGGTACTAGCCACGTCTCCTAGATCACCGTAGATCGCTAGGAACGCCGATGCCGAGGCCGTCGCCGCCGTGCGCCGTCGCTCGCCGGAAACCTAGCTCCGGCCGGCCACCCCCGATTAGATCTGGATCGTAGGATCGTGTTTGTGCGGTATAGATTAGATCTTCTAAGCGAAGGGGTACCAGCCAACCGGAGGATGCCACGTCGCCAAGCCGTCCGCGTCAGCCGCCAAGTCAGCAGTCAACGCCCCGTCAGCGCCAGCGAGGAGAAGACTGGCAATTTTCATAGAAAGGCCCCTGCAACTTAGATCTGTTACTAATTTTTATTGGCTCGGCCAAATTTTTCAAACTTTATATTTTTGAAAAGCTTATGACCTGTAGAAACTTTTGGGATAGTTTAAATTATGTTATGATAATTTCAAATTGGTTCAAATTTAAAATAGATTGTTTAAGTAATTTTGACTTATCTTTCATTATAAAAATTATTTTTGAGCAAATCCAATTGCTATAGTTTTGTTTAAGCAATACTTGGCAGTAGGAACTATCATTATATTTTTTGTAGATTATTTTCCTATGAATTTCTATTTATTTGTAGATATCCTCTTTTAGGAGATTTTTAATGATTATATAATGTATAATAATTATTCTCTTCACCAAAATTCGAGCTAATTAACTTAGAAATTATTTTGGAAGAGTTAGGAGGTAGTAGAAAACACTTAGAATTTTTTGACATCTTAAAATGGTTAAACTCGCCTTAGAAATAATTTTTGACTTGTTGTGTTAACTTCTAGTCCTTAGTCAATTTTCTACCCAAGTGTTATGACCATGGCCTTAGTCATTTTTGGACCATCTTGCTTGCCTTATTGTGACTTAGAATAATTTCGTAACATGGCATGCATCCCTAGTCCTTAGAAATATTTTTGCACATCATGCATTGCATATTTTCCTTAGAAGTTTTATGGAACTTGTGTGTTCATTATGTATTGTTTGATGTGTTAGAATCTCCGAAGGGAAACGAGGACTGTTGCAGCTGTTGTTGCTTTTCTGCTTGTTGCCAAGGCAAGTGGCACACTTCATAAATTTCCTAAGTATTTTCTAAGCATGACTTAGTGTATTTCTTTATGCATGTGTTGGATAGTATTGCTATGCTAAAACTACTATCTCCTTTACACTAGTTGTGTCTAGAATCCTATTGATAACTTAGTAGATATATTGATGCTATGCAAAAGTGTTTTATTGAAAAGCTTAATTCTACTAAGTTAATTTATCACCTGGGTGGATTTGGGCTTGAATGGTTGTATGAGTTGAGTGTTGTCCCTAGGGGTTTTACCGATGGGATATTCACTTGTGGATTGCCACCCAGGAACAAAGGGACCAAAGTTTTCTCTAAGCGAAGTTGCTTCCCGTGCAGCCATTAGTCATATGGGCTCTGGCTAGATGAATTAAGTTGCGTGGACTCCTCCCGGCTTGACAAGCAGATGTAGAGGAGGTAGGTGGAACGGGTCAAGCCAGTAAGGGGAGGAGAAAATGCTTCTGAAAAGTCTCGTCTCAACTCTCTCCTTTTCCTTAACACAAATTGAGTGCTTGAGGATAGTTTGGGTTTGTTGGGTCTAATGGTGAAAGTGCACAACCTCTGCAGAGTTAAAAACTAAGTACTTAGCCGTGTCCCCGGTTACGGACAATTCAAGCAGCTGATCAAGGATGGCAACGGAGGCTCCCAACATCTTATTTCTCTAAGTAAAATTTGATGGGTGAACAAGGGTAGACGAGACGATGGATTTCATGCCATATTGTCTCAAACATTTGAGGAAAATGTTTTACAAAGTGTTAGGCAAAAATTGGCTTTTATGCAAAATAGCCTTGAACTCCACCAGCCAAATATGCATATAGGCTATAGAGTTATTCCACTAAGTGTCCACATAGTGTCACTTGCCAGATCCATTTTTAAATGGTATCTGACCCACTCTGTTGCAAATTATTAATTGATGCAGATTTTTCTGACGATGAGTAAGGATTACGTTTGGGTTTCGAGTCTGCACCAACATGTTTTCGCCTGTGGCGCATCATGAAGATGGAGGCTCTTTGAAGATTTATTTCCGCTGCTTTATTGAATAAGCTAGCTTTATGCTATGCAAAGATGTATCGAACCATTTATTTTTCCAAGTCTGGATCATTCGTGTAATAATTGATACAATGTTGTGATATCTATCTTAAACTGTGTGTGCAAATGAAAAGATCCAGGGGTTTGCACTATACACAGGTACCTTGCCATTTCTAAGTGCAGGTGCATTACAGATGGTATCAGAGCATAGTGTTGCCTGTAGGATCGAAACCCTAGGTTTGGTTAGGAATAAGTTGGCTGAAAACTTAATTTTTACTAAGTATAAAAACTTTTACATAATATTCTGGTCTTCTTCTAAGTACTCGTAATTCTTGACTTATACATTTTATCTCATACCTTGTTCCTTCTAACTTAAGGATGAAGAGATTCGACTACACCACCGCGGAGGACTTTGGAGAGACTCGCTTTGGCTTCTACCTCCTCGACCTGCTTAAACGCTTGAAGTTGCCAATACCCAAGATCAAGGGCTGTATCTTGAAGAAGCTCCACAGGGAAGGACTATGGGGAATCAAGGCGGTTCAGCTAGGACGTGAAGGCGAGAAGACCTTGGAGATCAAGGTGGTAAGCGACACCATGGAGAAGGGACTCAACGTCATCATGCAAGACCTGATAGGGCGTCTTTGTGGACGCTACTACCAGGAATTGGGTGGTCAGTACTCCATTCTTTTCGGAAGGCGTGATGAAGAAGGAGAACCCTATGAATTTGACACAAGGATAGGGGCAAAGCTGAGTTCCTAGGCAAATATTGCCAAGACTTGGAGCACCTAGTCCATGAGCTCTTTCATGATAACTACGAAGAACTCTACAAAAATGATGAGCTTTGCGCCCAAGTCCAGGAGAATGAAGAGAAGATGAAGGAACAGGAAGAAAGGATCAAGGCCCTAGAAGAGAAGTTCCAGGAGCAAGAAAAGAAGTATAAGAATCAAGAGAAGAGAGTCCAGAAGAAGAACAAGGAGATGAAGGAAATGAAGATGGAGCTTGAGAGCAATGAAGTGGAACTAGAAGCAGACTTTGACTTGATCAAGCGGCTTCATGCAGAGAAGAAGGAACTGCAAGAGAAGAACTTGGAGCTGACGAAGGAAGTGAAGGAACTGAGGAGTGTGCTTGATCAGGAAGGCTTCGAGATCCAGGAAGTTGAAGAAGAAGAAGAAGAGGATGATTCCATGGTTGTGGGTTAGGATAGTTAGTGGGACTACCATTTTATCCAGACGTTATTCTTTTGCGTTAGTATTGATCAACCAAATTGTGGTATGACAATATTTAGGCTTTTATTTCCAGAACATCCGTGTGTTTTATTCTAGACCTTGTTAAATTTCTAAAGGTTAAAGTGGAGTTGGTGGTTTGTTGTGTTTTGAATGCTTGTATGTGTAGAATTACTTCTCCTAGTTCTGTCTATCTTTTACTCATCTATGCTGAAACCACAGATGCCTCCCCGCCGTAATCCTCAGAACAACAACAACAACACCGAAGCTATGATGCAACAGATGATGGCTGCCCAGACTCAACTGATGACCATGATGGCTCAATTCATGGCAAATCAACATGCACCACCACCACCACCACCACCACCACCTCCCCCTCAAGTGGATAGACTTGCAAGATTTCTAAGGCTCAGGCCTAACAAGTTCTCCACTGCAACTGAGCCCATAGTGGCAGATGACTGGTTGCGCTCAGTGCACAAGGATCTGGTAACTTGTGAGTGCACCGACCCTGAGAAAGTTAGGTTCACCGCACATCTGCTTGAAGGACCTGCTGCCCAATGGTGGGAAACTTATCAGATTACTCACCCATTGGACACTTTGACCTGGGAGGATTTCAAGGAAGGATTTCGTAATGCTCATATCTCCACAGGCGTTATGAATCTGAAACAGGAAGAGTTCCGCAATCTGCGTCAGGGGAACAGAAGTCTTAAGGAGTACATGGATGACTTTCATGCCTTGTCTCGATATGCTCCTGAGGACATTGACACAGATGTAAAGAGGAAGGCCAAATTTCTCAAGGGTTTAAGTGATGAGCTGAAGATACCTTTGACTGTTGCTTATGCACCAACCTATCAGGCACTACTTGACCAAGGAATCACCCTTGAAGATAGCATGAAGAAAGCTGAAAACAGGAAGAGGAAGATGAATGCAAACAAGCACCACTCTGAACCCTCCCTTAAGAAGCACTTTGTTCATGATGGGAACCATGGTCACAGACATGGAAACCACAATGGGGGCAACTTTCACAAACCCCATTCACACAATCACAATGGAGGATTCAAGGGAAACAATGGAGGACACAAGGGAAATGGACATACTGGAAATACACATAACAATGGACAGCATCGCCCAAATCCTGAACCCAAGAAAGATATCAGCCAAGTACTCTGCTTCAAGTGCAACAACAAGGGCCACTATGCCACAGATTGCCCTGAGAGAAAAGTGGACACTCCTACCAAGCCCAATCCTTTCAATAAGGGACATGTGAACCACATCAATGTTGAAGAAGTCCTTGATGAACCTGATGCTGTGATCGGTACGTTCCTAATCAACTCTTGTCCAGCATTGATTTTATTTGATACCGGAGCATCTCATTCATTCATTTCAAGAGAATTTGTAAACAAGCATGGGCTAGTTGAGGAAACCATAGGAAAACCTATAAGGGTAAGTTCTCCGGGTGGAGAGATGTTAGTTAACTCCGGGTGTAGACAGTTGAAGTTGAGTATTGGAAAACATCAGTTTCCAGCAGACTTAATCATCCTAGAGACCCAAGGCCTAGATGTCATTCTAGGGATGGATTGGATGACTCAATTTGAGGGAATCATAGACTGTGTAAACAGAGCAATCACCCTCACTACCCCAGAAAAGAAAAGGATCAAATTCAAGTCAAATTTTGAAATGAAGAAGGTTAGGCTTAATTCTCTTAAGGGGGTTAGCCTCGGTGATGTGCTCATAGTAAAGGAATACCCAGATGTGTTTCCTGAAGAACTACCGGGAATGCCACCGGATAGAGATGTGGAGTTTCTCATTGAATTGATACCGGGGACAGGACCCATAGCCAAGAGACCATATCCCATGGCGGTTGATGAATTGAAGGAACTCAAGAAACAGTTAGATGAACATCTACAGAAAGGATTCATTCATCCGAGTTCTTCACCATGGGGAGCCCCCATACTATTTGTCGAGAAGAAGGATAGTACCCAGAGGCTGGTTACGGATTATCGTTCATTGAACGAAGTAACTATCAAGAACAAGTACCCATTACCCAAGATCAATGATCTATTCGATCAATTGGAAGGTGCATGTGTATTCTCTAAGATCGATCTTCGATCAGGGTATTTCCAAATGAAGGTTAGGGAGATGGATATACCCAAGACCGCATTTACCACTAGGTATGGTCTGTATGAGTACACAGTGATGCCTTTTGGCTTGACCAATGCACCAGCTTATTTTATGAATATGATGAATAAGGTATTCATGGATTTTCTGAATAAATTTGTTGTTGTCTTCATTGATGACATATTAATTTATTCCAAAAGTCACAAGGAGCATGAAAAGCATCTACATATAGTATTGCAGAGGCTGAGAGAGCATAAGTTGTATGCCAAATTCAGCAAATGTGAATTTTGGTTGGAGAAAGTTGGATTCCTAGGACACGTGGTGTCCAAGGAAGGGATCGCAGTAGACCCAGAAAAGGTGTCCGCAGTGACAGAGTGGGAACCACCCAAGAACGTGGGAGAAATCCGTAGTTTTCTGGGATTGGCAGGTTACTATAGGAGGTTTATTGAGAATTTCTCAAAGATTGCCAAGCCAATGACGGAGTTGTTGAAGAAGGATAAAAAGTTCGATTGGACTGAAGCCTGCGAAACTAGTTTCCAAGATTTGAAGAAGCATTTAGTTTCAGCACCAGTCTTGTGTCTACCAGATATAGAGAAGGATTTCCAAGTATATTGTGACGCATCGCGTCATGGTTTAGGGAGTGTCTTGATGCAGGGAGGCAAAGTAGTTTCTTACACCTCTAGACAACTCAAGAAGCATGAAGTCAACTATCCTACTCATGATTTAGAGTTAGCTTCAGTAGTTCATGCACTGAAGACTTGGAGACAATACCTGATGGGAAAAAGGTGTGAGGTATTCACCGATCACAAGAGCCTCAAGTACATTTTCACCCAGAAGGAGTTAAACATGAGACAGCGAAGATGGCTAGAACTCATTAAGGATTATGATTTGAGTTTGCAATATCACCCTGGAAAAGCCAACGTAGTGGCTGACGCATTAAGCCGTAAGGTACATGTCAATGGATTAACGGCAGGAGAATTGCCGGAAGATTTGTTCAATGCATTTAAAGACCTTAGATTGGAAGTGGTACCTGAAGGATTTATAGCAGCACTGGAGGTGCAACCAATGTTGATGGATAGGATTCGAGAAGCACAGAAGGGAGATAAAGTGATGGAAGAAATCAAGACCAATCTGAGTGAAGGCAAGGCCAAAGGATTCCGGGAGGATGAACAAGGTACGATGTGGTTTGAGAACCGTATTTGTGTGCCGCAGAATGAGGATCTTAGGAAACTAATCCTACAAGAGGCACATGACTCACCTTACTCCATACATCCGGGTAACACCAAGATGTATATGGATGTAAAGGAGAGATTTTGGTGGATGGTCTGAAAAGAGATATCGCAGAATATATTGCCAAGTGTGACGTGTGTAGTCGGGTGAAGGCAGAACATCAGAAACCCGCGGGACTGCTACAACCATTACCAGTACCAGAATGGAAATGGGAGCAAATAGGAATGGATTTCATCACAGGATTACCCAGAACCAAGTCAGGTTATGATTCGATATGGGTGATTGTTGACCGTCTGACTAAAGTGGCCCACTTTATTCCTGTGAAGACCACTTACACGAGTGCAAAGCTCGCAGATATCTATATGAAGAGAATTGTGAGTTTACATGGTGTTCCTAAGAAAATTGTTTCTGATAGAGGTACCCAATTTACCTCACATTTCTGGAAGCAACTGCATGAGTCGTTAGGAACAAGACTAGAGTTCAGTACAGCTTTTCATCCATAGACTGATGGACAGACTGAGAGAGTCAACCAGATTCTGGAGGACATGCTTAGGGCATGTGCACTGGATTATAAATCTAGTTGGGATGATAACTTGCCATATGCAGAATTCTCATACAATAATAGCTACCAAGCTAGTATAGAGATGGCACCTTTCGAGGCATTGTACGGAAGAAAATGCACTACACCATTACTGTGGAGTGGTGTAGGTGAGCGTAGCCTATTTGGTCCTGACATAATTCAAGAGGCTGAAGAGAAGGTCAGATTGATAAAGGACAGGTTAAAAATAGCACAGTCAAGGCAGAAGAGTTATGCAGATTCCAAGCGTAGGGAAATCACCTATGAGGTAGGTGATAGAGCATACCTTAGAGTCTCACCCCTACGTGGTGTGAAGAGGTTTGGAATCAAAGGAAAGTTAGCACCTCGATTCATTGGACCCTATAAGGTTCTCTCTCGTAAAGGAGAAGTAGCTTATGAGCTGGAACTGCCAGAGGTACTATCAGCAGTTCACAATGTGTTCCATGTTAGCCAGTTGAAAAAGTGTCACCCTGAGATGGCCGAGACAGCACTACGTGATACTGTGTCCTTGGAGGAAGTTCAACTGGAGAGTGATTTGACCTATGAGGAGAAGCCAATCAAGATTTTGGAGACTGCAGAGAGAATTACTCGTACCAAGACAATCAAGTTCTGCAAAGTCCAATGGAGCCATCATACTGAAGAGGAAGCTACCTGGGAACGAGAGGATGACCTGCGAGAAGAACACCCGCACCTATTTGCTAACCAATCCGAATCTCGGGGACGAGATTCATCTTAAGGGGGTTAGGTTTGTAACATCCCAATTTTCAAAATTTGCATAAGCATGCATTCATGTCATCATATGCATTTGTCTGCGCATTTAGTTTAATTATTTTTAGGTGGCTTGTTTTGATTTTGGTTTTATTCATTCAAATAATGGAATAAAGGGTGCTAAGTAACCCTAGCCATATTTCCAATTATTTTATTTATTTTGTTGGCAAGACTAATGCCATAATATTCTATAATTGAAAAGCTCTCTGAAAAGTATTTTTGTGATTTTTTATAAAAAGTTTTGCCATAGTTTTAAAATCAGCTTATAAAGCAGAGAAAAGAAAAAGAGAAAAGTTTCAAAAAAAAAGAGAGAGAAACCGGCCAGCCAGCCCACCCGAGCAGGCCCAGGACCAGCCCAGCAAGCTCCCCGACCGGCCCCTCTCCCTCTCTCCCTTTTTCCTTCTTTCTCTCGCCCGACGCCGTGCTGCCCACGGATTCGATCGAATCCTAACAAATCCGTTAGGATTTGGCACGCGCACGCGAGCCTATATAATCACCACCTCCTCCGCTTCGATCTCGCCCCAAAACCCTAACACCTACGCCTCCAGGCTGCGCGATTTGGAGCTCGTTTTGCTCCGCTGCCCGCCGCCGGTAAGTGGCCAGCTCCGACCACCGCACGACGTCCCCTGCCCTCCTTTTTACCCCCTCTCTCTTCTTCTCGTCGGGTAGCATCTCACGGACATCTCCGCCTCCTTTTTTGTTCACCAGATCGTCGCGCACGTGATCAACCGAACGGAGCCGCCGCCACCCGTGTCTCCGACGAGCAATTGCCGACGGAGGAGAGCTCGCCGTCGACCACCACCTCGCCACCGACCTCGCCTCGTCACGCTGGTCATCCAGGTACTAGCCACGTCTCCTAGATCACCGTAGATCGCTAGGAACGCCGATGCCGAGGCCGTCGCTGCCACGCGCCGTCGCTCGCCGGAAACCTAGCTCCGGCCGGCCACCCCCGATTAGATCTGGATCGTAGGATCGTGTTTGTGCGGTATAGATTAGATCTTCTAAGCGAAGGGGTACCAGCCAACCGGAGGATGCCACGTCGCCAAGCCGTCCGCGTCAGCCGCCAAGTCAGCAGTCAACGCCCCGTCAGCGCCAGCGAGGAGAAGACTGGCAATTTTCACAGAAAGGCCCCTGCAACTTAGATCTGTTACTAATTTTTATTGGCTCGGCCAAAATTTTCAAACTTTATATTTTTGAAAAGCTTATGACCTGTAGAAACTTTTGGGATAGTTTAAATTATGTTATGATAATTTCAAATTGGTTCAAATTTAAAATTGATTGTTTAAGTAATTTTGACTTATCTTTCATTATAAAAATTATTTTTGAGCAAATCCAATTGCTATAGTTTTGTTTAAGCAATACTTGGCAGTAGGAACTATCATTATATTTTTGTAGATTATTTTCCTACGAATTTCTATTTATTTGTAGATATCCTCTTTTAGGAGAATTTTAATGATTATATAATGTATAATAATTATTCTCTTCACCAAAATTCGAGCTAATTAACTTAGAAATTATTTTGGAAGAGTTGGGAGGTAGTAGAAAACACTTAGAATTTTTTGACATCTTAAAATGGTTAAACTCGCCTTAGAAATAATTTTTGACTTGTTGTGTTAACTTCTAGTCCTTAGTCAATTTTCTACCCAAGTGTTATGACCATGGCCTTAGTCATTTTTGGACCATCTTGCTTGCCTTATTGTGACTTAGAATAATTTCGTAACATGGCATGCATCCCTAGTCCTTAGAAATATTTTTGCACATCATGCATTGCATATTTTCCTTAGAAGTTTTATGGAACTTGTGTGTTCATTATGTATTGTTTGATGTGTTAGAATCTCCGGAGGGAAACGAGGACTGTTGCAGCTGTTGTTGCTTTTCTGCTTGTTGCCAAGGCAAGTGGCACACTTCATAAATTTCCTAAGTATTTTCTAAGCATGACTTAGTGTATTTCTTTATGCATGTGTTGGATAGTATTGCTATGCTAAAACTACTATCTCCTTTACACTAGTTGTGTCTAGAATCCTATTGATAACTTAGTAGATATATTGATGCTATGCAAAAGTGTTTTATTGAAAAGCTTAATTCTACTAAGTTAATTTATCACCTGGGTGGATTTGGGCTTGAATGGTTGTATGAGTTGAGTGTTGTCCCTAGGGGTTTTACCGATGGGATATTCACTTGTGGATTGCCACCCAGGAACAAAGGGACCAAAGTTTTCTCTAAGCGAAGTTGCTTCCCGTGCAGCCATTAGTCATATGGGCTCTGGCTAGATGAATTAAGTTGCGTGGAGTCCTCCCGGCTTGACAAGCAGATGTAGAGGAGGTAGGTGGAACGGGTCAAGCCAGTAAGGGAAGGAGAAAATGCTTCTGAAAAGTCTCGTCTCAACTCTCTCCTTTTCCTTAACACAAATTGAGTGCTTGAGGATAGTTTGGGTTTGTTGGGTCTAATGGTGAAAGTGCACAACCTCTGTAGAGTTAAAACTAAGTACTTAGCCGTGTCCCCGGTTACGGACAATTCAAGCAGCTGATCAAGGATGGCAACGGAGGCTCCCAACATCTTATTTCTCTAAGTAAAATTTGATGGGTGAACAAGGGTAGACGAGACGATGGATTTCATGCCATATTGTCTCAAACATTTGAGGAAAATGTTTTACAAAGTGTTAGGCAAAAATTGGCTTTTATGCAAAATAGCCTTGAACTCCACCAGCCAAATATGCATATAGGCTATAGAGTTATTCCACTAAGTGTCCACATAGTGTCACTTGCCAGATCCATTTTTAAATGGTATCTGACCCACTCTGTTGCAAATTATTAATTGATGCAGATTTTTCTGACGATGAGTAAGGATTACGTTTGGGTTTCGAGTCTGCACCAACATGTTTTCGCCTGTGGCGCATCATGAAGATGGAGGCTCTTTGAAGATTTATTTCCGCTGCTTTATTGAATAAGCTAGCTTTATGCTATGCAAAGATGTATCGAACCATTTATTTTTCCAAGTCTGGATCATTCGTGTAATAATTGATACAATGTTGTGATATCTATCTTAAACTGTGTGTGCAAATGAAATGATCCAGGGGTTTGCACTATACATAGGTACCTTGCCATTTCTAAGTGCAGGTGCATTACACAAGCAGTTCTAAATAAGGAGAACAGACTGTCTTGATACGTCACTATTTTCCAGAAGCTGGTGTTGTCAAGTTCAATGTTGATGGAGCTTTTGTGGAAGGCCAGAGAAGAGGAGGCTGGGGCGTTGTGGCGAGAACAGAGACAGGTGGGGTTGTCGCTGCTCGGGCTTGCTGTTCAGATACCATATACAACGCTTTCACAGCTGAACTCCGTGGACTGGAAGAAGCTTTCAAGTTGGCTGCTGAACTGGGGGTGATCAGAGTAGGGTGCGTTTGGTCGCCAACAACATATTTGCGCTCCGCCAAACCAGGCTCCGTAGGGCCAGATCGTCCTAATGCAGGCTCTGGGTCATGTTATACATGCTGTTTGGTTGTTCGATGGTTCATTCTGTGCACGAGGAGAAAAACGATAGCTTGATGTTTGATAGGCTTCCTAGTTTCATTTGGGTTAAGGATGGTGTAAATACTGAATGTTTGGTTGCCTGCTATGGTCAGATGCGGCTACCTCTTATCAATAGTGGTGAGGTTACCATAGCACAAATTGAACATAGCATAAACAGATTCAGAAATAGCACAAGTGAACATAGCACAGACTCATCGGGATATGATCATAGCTTAGCAGTTTCTAGTTCATCATCGGAGGGGTTAATATATACCACCTCCCAAAATATTACATCTCAAGTTCTGAAGCGGCGGGGTTAACGAGCAACTTCTCGTCATGCATGTAAGTTCATCACTGGAGAGGTTAATATATACCACCTCCCAAAATATTACAAACTTAGAATCAAATCTTCTCCCAAAATCTAAACTGATCGTGGCAGTAAGCACGCAACCAGGACCTTCTCTCTGTGTATGTCATGCCCGCATACTGGCATCTTCGTGATCCGCAAGGTTGTTCAAAGCCTTCACCAGGATCACTGGAGTGTAGACAGTAGGAGTTGGCATATTTATCAATGCGTAGATAGTCTTCATCTGTACATAGTTGATGATGGGCTTATTAAGCAACTCCTCGTCCTTCGGGTGCACCTAACATTGAGAAAGCAGAATGTTAGCTCTGTTTCATCACGAAGTGGCGAAAAGAAAGAACGATTGTTAGTTGTCAATTCTGACCATGATGTGCGTAATCAACTTGTCTTCATGCATCTTCATGGTGGAGGTATCCTCACACCAAGTCACTGCTTCTAGCTTCTTCAGACAGCTGACCCTCATCCACCTCTGCCTCCACTTACGCAAATGGTTGTATGTAATCCCAGTGAAGTCAAGAACATCGTTGCTAACCTTGTTAATGCAATGCTCCTTGAAACCTCTATCAAAGCGGATCCCCTTTTCTATGAGCTCACAAACCCTGTTCAGGACGAACAGGGACATGGGAGCTGACCACTGCATTTGACATGTTGGAGCAATACGAAGAGGGACGGTAGCTATAGGATCCTCAGTACAAATCGGTGGCACCTCGTTCATGCCGGGCACTGCAGAGCGTACTGAGGGAGCATACAGATCGGGAGGGCTAGGCGAAACGATGTCCGAATTTCTCCCGTCGCAATTTCCATGCTCGCGCCATCTCCGTCTCTCCGGTGCCTGAAGCGGCCCGCACGCGGCGTTCCTCAAGGTCACACGAAGGCAGCTTCAGGGCCATGGTCGAATCCGACCGTGCCTCTCGGGTCTGACCCGAGGCTGATTTAATCTTCGCGCTGCCCAACTTTTTGAGCTCACACATACAACCAAACCCCATGCGTTTGCAGTTGGCGGGCCTGACCGGGCAATCTGCAGGCCACCAAGCATGCCCGTAGTGTTCGAGACTGACTGCCAGGTCTTGGCGAGAATACTGAATGACAGGAAACCAGACTATTCCCGGGAAGCTGCAGCTATCGAGGACTTGAAGATTCAAAGCCGTCTGTGGTTCTCCTTCTGCTCGATCCGGTACGGCAAGCGATGCACTAATAAAGTTGCACGTGCCTTAGCACAATTCGGTGTAAAATGTAATGTCAACTCTGCTATGTTCTGGGAGTATGAGGTGCCGGAGTGTGCCCGTAGTGCTGTAATGGGCGACAATGCCCAAACTGTTTCGTAATAAAGCTTTTGCTTTCCCCTCAAAAAAAAAATCACCCAAGAGAAGGATTGTATTTGTTAGAGATTGTTTGAGACAGGACAAATAGAACGCTTCGTTTACAATAATCAACTCTGAACAGACGCATCATCTTTGCAGTTATTTGTTTCTCATCTTGGTCATTGTTTGGTTCTCATGGAGGCGCCACAAATACCAGTTGCCGAAGACAACTACACACACCAATAGATACAGTCAAGCTATCACATTGGCATGTTTTCTTAAATCATACCACGCATGCTTTACGAAATCAACTACTACTGTACTTAACAAGCAAATCATATAGATAGCTTCGTCTCAACAAGAAATAGCAAGTCGCCCTCCTTGGCATTAGCATTCTGCTCCAGCACCCACCTTAAGCCGCCTCCTCCATCCTACAGCGTCCACCTTCTCATATTGGGGTTCCAATGTACACATTAGCGACATTCCCCGTGAAGATAGGTGGTGGCCCCGACAGATCAAAACCCTGATGAACATATAAGTAACCATCAGTCAAGCAACCAACAGTATTGTGTAAAGGTACTATAGCAAGATATGCCATTACCTCTAAAGATTTCCTGAACCTAGCCTCCTCAGCTTCCCACTGCAAAAAAACTTCATTAGCAACGAATGCGGACACAAAATGTCAAAACAAACACTCTTCCTAGGATACATACATCATGGACACAGGCTTCCAGCGGCACCTTACGTCCACCAAATGGATTGAATGTGCGCATCACGTGGCCACCAGCATATCGAACATCTTTAGGATGCCTCAGATTATTTCCATTATTTCTACAACTAAAGCAGTGTCCTTTACATAAGAGACAAAAAGAGAAATTTGTTATTAACTGCCAAATAACAAACCAGGCACAAGAAAAATGTTGAACAGGATATGTAATGTATGTACTGTAAAGCAAGGGTGTGTTTTGTTGTGAATTAAGTGGAACGGTGCTGCACCTGGAACCCATTCATTTCTTCTTTTCTTCAAGGAAAAAGACTCTCTCCCCGGTCTCTCGCATCTGTGGCGGCAGCACACCACCGGCGGGCTAGCAGTTAGCAAGCGGCCAGGCTTCCAGGCAGCACAAGGAGGCAAACAGCGGGCTAGCAGGCGCAACGCTGAAGGGCCAGGGGAGTAGCGGCAAGCAGCAACGCATCAGAGAGCGGAGAAGACAGCAGCTTCATGCAGCGCCGCCACGGCCGACTACCTTGCGACGCCCACGGCGGACCAGAAAGATAGAGAGGAGAATCGAGATGGGTAATAGAATAGTACATAGTTGTGCTAATGGCCACAGTTAATTAATCCCTACAAGCTTAAGCCCGAGGCTAAATGTGGTTCTATATACATCGAAGCATGCCAAACCAGCCCAAGGTCAGGCCATTGTGGCACTGTGCAAAATACAGCAGATAAATCAATTAGAAATCAGAAAAGTCCAGTTCTCGTGTTTGGTAGGGACAGATATTGTGGGCAAGCTTAATTTTTTTGTATGGAATAAAAAAACAGAAAATGTGTTATGTTTGACGTCATACATTTGCTATGAATGTGAATGGATATATGTTAATGCTTTTTGGTAAACAATACAAACAAAATGTTGTGAAATTTGATTAACATAAGCTAAAAAAAAGATCCATATACTACAAATGCATATGTGTGAGGTAAGCTCACCATACTTATGAAAGAGGTGAGCTGAATCTAATTCTACTCAGAACACAGAAATGAAACCATCCCATTCAAACTAGTTGTAATGGACCAAACACAACAACGGAACCTACCCATTCCAGTGGAACTGAACCATACATTAGATTCCAGTTGGTTCTCTAACCAAACACACAACCTAATAGAATATAAAATTTCTATACTAGATAGAACAAGAAACATATGTACAAAACTATCTAATTCATAGCAAGTGAGTTAAGAGATTACCATCATCGGTAGGTTCAATCATGCACAAACAGCTGACAGGCAATTCTCCTTCCATAAATATGACTTCAGCGAAGAAGAACTTGTAATCAACAGTTCCTTTAGCCTTTGCAGTGAAATTGATATGATGGTACCACATGCGGATATCAGCCTCACAAAATGACTTATAGCACACCACCTTAGTTAGTTCATATGCAAGATCCTACAGTAATAAGCATGGATTCAGCGAGCCATTAACTGTTATGAACAAGCATAAGACATTAGAGTTGTAACCATGTATCAATTTGTGATCAATCCATAGATACCAATCGAAAAGAGGGACTGAGAGTAAACCTCCAAAAGATTGTTGTCATCGTTATACTTGTCCACCAAAGCATGAACCAACTCGCGTTGATTATCACTTATTTTATCATATACTCTCTCGTGCCTTCTCGTGCCATCAGGCAGGTAGAGATAATGTCGTACAGCAATGTCCACTGCAGAAACATTATCCATCGTAGACCTGGTTACATTAAAGGCAGTTAGTACAATAGAAGTTGTGGAGAATACTAAGGAAGCATAATTGAGTGGGCGTGCGTGATTCAAAGCTAACAAAATGTACAAGCTACAATTCACTAATTCAGATAAAAATACAGGTATAATAATGTGTGTGGCTACGAAAAAATACACGTATAAAAAATTCTTGTTTTTCTTATTTCATTTATGTCTGGGCATGATTAAGCATTGTCTTCTTCTTTCCCTCTCTTTCCGGTCTACTTTATGCTTTGTTGGTGTCTTCTTGAATTCCTAAGTACCCTGCACGTCATTTTTGTTACCTCCTCTAATGAATGATGACATTAAATGGCAACCCTTATTTTAATGCACATAATGAAGAGTGGACATGCAATAATCGGCAATTGCACAAAACCATCCCGGCCTCGTTTGCACGTATTCTACAAGGTGATTGACTTTGTCATCAGCTCCACATGAACAAACACCTTAGGATGTCATTAACAAGAAACACAACCCCATAACATTTGGCTCCAAAATAGCAAAAGGCTAATTGAAATATATCATATACTAGCAAAAATGCCCATGCGTTGCAACGGAAATAAATTAAAAAAATGTATATTTTCCCATCTAAAAATAGCACGGGTTCTATTTTGTATCTATAAATATCATTAAACAACTTATGTTTTGTCTAGATTTTGTTTTTATTGAGATTATCTTAGTGTTCACCAATTAAATCTAGGGGAATCGGTAACTTCACAAGTGAGCTATGTTTCATTGTCCAGGGAATACCATACCATCCAACAACGTAGCCAAGCAACTTCAAGTGTTTGTAAGCTTGAAAGACATCCCAGGAGCACCCGCAACTTCCTCCTGCAATCTTTCTATAGATTTTGTCCAGAATAATCGTTTCATACTCACCATCTAGAAGAACAGGGCCCCTCTATTTTCTTACAAGAAGCTGCAGGATCGAGAGACAGGCTTAATTATACGGAATGCAACACGTTTATATCGCAAATCTTCAAGTACAAATCGAAGTAGTAAGTAGCTACACACCGTGGACAGGGAGACACATACCAAGCAGCTTGCACATGGGAAAAACTTTCCGATAGATGGTTTGGTTGAAAAATTGCAGGATTCTTGACATGGTCTTGCTTTCAATTAGCATTAGCAGATGGGTGTTAATTACATACCAGTACACCAGTCCGAAGCTATGGGCTATGTGCATGCTTGTCTTCTTAACTGACGCCACCGGCGTGACATACGTACGTACGTACGTCACGATTGGAGCCCATCCACACAAATTGCCGATTGATCCGGCGAAGATGAGCTGATGATTTTGGCGGTCGCTGGCACAGTTTGCACGCGAGAGGATTCCATGGCTAGGAGAGTGATTAGTTTAGGGTGTCGTGCTGCCGCTCTTCTCCAGACTCTGAACACAACGGATCCCACTGGACACTTCCGGCGAGGCTGGCAAGCCCAGGATGGCCAAAAACTTCTCGACGGAGGAACATAGACACACCACGCGCCACGCACGTATAAGGTGACGCACCAGAGCTCCGGGTCGTACATCGCCGGCACGTCCGCAGTAGCAGTGGCCGCGAGTTCCCTCGTGTTCCGGCCGGGGAGGAGACCTTTTCGAAGGAGGCCCTTATATGGATGAGACGCGTACGGTACCCATGAACCATGAGCTTGCATAAGCTGGAGTCCGGTTCTAAATCCCTTATTTGCTTGACGGACGAAGGAGAAGAGACCCGACCAAGGATCATCATGTATATCAGGCCAGGAAACCTCGTGCAAACCGAGTCACGTAAGAAATCGCTAGCGCAAACTGACCAAGGACGTAGCGAACGATATAATTTGGGTTGAACCTTTTTTTTTACTTACGGGTGGCATAGGTGGGTAATTATGTATAACTTCCGGGGTAACTTTAATGACGTACCAAACCAAACCGCGGGAGCCTTAACGCTTTTATTATTAGGTATAGATGTGCATTAGATTTCATGACTCCATCTCTCGATGTTAAGCAGAGACTGAAGACTCACAAGTCATTAGGTCCTTGCTTAGAACTAACACTCTCTGGTTTTTTTGAGTTATGCCATTGTTGTGGAACAATACTTGAGTGTCCTAGATTACTTGTCTGACTTTATTTGCTGCTTATATAGAAAGCCAGGAGCTTATGGTGTAGTTACACTGCCATTTTCGGTCCGATAAGGGTATCAACATTTTCCTAGCTGGGTTTGTTCCAGCTGAAAATCTTTGGTTTCGAGATGAATCTCTTGCATTGAAGGTAAGGGAACATATGCAGACTGTATCTCAGGTCCTTATTCAGTGATGGAACTTTGTTCTGATGTTTTTATGGTTCTCTTAGATTGTGGACACCCAGGAAAATGCAGAGGAGATTGAGACGTACCAATGACACAAATACCCTATCATGAGCAAGACCCTGGCATTCAAGGCCACTGTCATGGAAAGTGAATTCACTGATTCTCAAATTGTTGCGATGCTTGGTGAGAAACTGAGAACGGTATAGGGAAAACAACATTCATCAGAGCTGGTACATCTCCACCTTCATCCCCATCTCTTGTCTCTCTATAATTAGTGTACTTGGCGTTGTTGATCGTCTAAGGCACTAGTACATTCGGATAAAATGTGCCATGTTTAAAAAGATACAAATGGAAGCTTCGTGCTCTTGATCTATAATTTCATAAGTTCTGTTACAACTTACTTCTTACGTATATGATCAACCGTTTGTCTGTTTCAACCTAAAGAGTTTAAAGTTTTGAGTGTGTCCTGTTTTGCTCATCCACTTAAACTATAGTGAACTCTGTAATACAGTTCAATTCCAGACAACTGCTCTCGAGACAGAATTGTTCTTACCAGATAACTACTCTTCTATACAAGAAGTTTGTAATCTAATTTATTTGAATGGATGAAGCTAATACTTGGTTCATATGTTCTTTGGTTTTTATGACTGGACAGGCTGGACACTTGAAGCCAGATAGTGTGGAAGGAACTGTGATCGAAATTCCTGAATTTAACTGCAGTGGCGGATCCAGGGAGGGGCGAGCGGTGGCCAGGCCACCCCCATGCTCCGGCCACCCCCAATAATATGCAGCAGAGGCCAGTAGTAGTCATACGTTTTTTTGGAGACCTGAGTAGTCATACGTTTATACTCTGCTAATTAGTACTACTTCAAAGCCTAATCCTAGTAGTACCCAGCTGAGCTACTTAGACTCTAAATTGGTTACCCGCAGATTTGATGGGCCAAGCCCAAAGCACTTAAGTAGTAGTAGGTCCTAGGGAAAGCGGAATCCCTGTGATCGACGGATTGATGCATGTGTAACTGTAAAGTGTACGACGGCGCGATCCCATCTACATCGATTGCGCGGCTCCCCTTGGACATTCCCCAGCCGCACTGGTTCAATTGAGCATCGCCGCCGCCGCCGCAGCAGTAGAATACAACCATATGGATTCAAGCGTCGGTGATTAGCGAAGCAATTCCCGCGTCTTTGCATCTCTCGGTTGTCGCCGACGACTATGACATGCCATCGATCTGCACGCCATTGGTTTCAACTTTCAAGGTATTATTGTATATGTACACACTTCCTACGTGCTAGCTTCATCGATTCCAATAATTCCTATTTGTTGGCATCGATCTAGATTCAAACTAGTAGAAATGTAGCCTTTTTTTCAATTGCAAAACATCGAGTAGATTATTGACTAGCTTGATAGGCCTGATCGTTGATCTAGATTTAAACCACTGAAAATGTAGCGCTTATTTTTCAATTGCATAATATCGAGTAGATTATTGACTTGTTTGATAGGCCCGGGCGTCGATCTACATTCAAACTAGTGGAAAATGTAGCCTTTTTTCAATTGTAAACCTTTTTTGTCAATTGCAAAACATTCAATTGTAAACCTTTTTTGTCAATTGCAAAACATATATTGTTACAATTTGATATCCTTAATATACTTATAAGACTTGATACATTTTTATGGTGCATCGCTTTTACGGTCAATGTTTTATTCGGCCACCCCCATGGTTAAATTCTGGATCCGCCACTGTTTAACTGTCCTGCAAGCCTCAAAAGCTTAGCCCCAAATTCCTGGGTTCAGTGAGGCAACTGCTTCACAAGAAAATAAGGGAGTCATATGCTCATCCTCAGTTTACATCTGACGTCATGAAGCCACCATAGATTGAGCAGCTCATGGATCAGGAGGGTTCTGAATCTATCAGGTGGAGAACTCCAAAGAGTGGCATTATGTCTTTGCCTTGGGAAGGTTTTTTTTTTCTACCTAAACTTTCTTTACTAGGTCTATAAATAAAATAGAATGTGCGTATACTGCTTTTATAAATCTGTCAGTCGGATTCTAATATTACAACAGTGCTGGGATATGTGACTTCACCGTACCATGTAGATTAGCCGCTTTGAATTCGCACATTCTATGCATTATTTAACCTTTAGCCATTTGTTTGCACTATGGAGAAATCATTGTCGAGTCAAACACTGTTGGAAAACAAACCTTTTTCTTTGAACAAGACAGACTCCAGCATGGTTTGTATGTACCTCTTCTCTAGTGCGTTGTGACGCTGCATGGCTCTGTCCTGCACTCCATTTTGTGTTGTTGGCTTGCTGCTCTCAGTCTCTTGTGTTCAGTGTATATTACATTTTATCAAGGAATAACTCCCTTTAGAGTGTTGTTAAAGTTGGTATAACACCGCAAAAGGCAAAAACAGTCACGTTACACACAACAATTAGAGGATGCTGGATTTAGTTCTTGGATATTATTATCTATATTTATCTGTTACAAATCAATTTGCTGTATCCATTGTAAATATTAACTGAACAAAACTGTACAAACTATATGGAATAGTGAGGAATTTGCATATGGTTTAGTATTTAAGACATGAAAATCAATGTGATATGTCCAATGCAATTATTTTATTATGTTAAAAGGATTAGCTTTCAAAAAGCTGGCCAGTGTCTCCCAAAGGGCCATCATAAATTGCAAATAGACCAAGCTTGTGATCAGTTTCATACTTATCTCTGCTACATGGTAATCCTCTATGTTCCAGGCTAGATCTTCCTTTCACTAAATAAGACACCTGTGTTACCTTGTTGCTTGATAACTTACACACGATCTTCGTTTATATCAGAAAATGAACTGAGACATGTCGCCTTTCTTTACATAGGTAAATGAAACTACCCAGATTTAGAATGGAATGTCTGGAATTACTAAACTTTGGTGTCATGTTTACGTTTACCCTCGTGAATAAAGTTTGTTTTCCTTGGGGGTGGGACATGTTGGCGGTGAGGCATGCATCACGCTCGCAATAGAAACTTGGGTGCAGAGGCCCTTGCGGTGATTGTGACCGTGGTGAGTGCTGGTGAGCGAGGTGCTAAGTGCACTGTCTTAATTTTTTTACTTTGTGTCCCTTCTTATTTTGAAGATTGGAGTGGTACTTTTGTGTCATTGTGATATGAAATATAATTTGATGATATGTTGGCAGTCATTCTCCTGGTAACAACATACATTGTTCATCGTGGTTACCAGCTCAGGAGCAGTTTTTATTTCACTTTCTAAAGTACGATGATAAGAAGCCGAAGATCCTTTCTAAATTAGGTGACGAATATTGCTTTTCTTCAAACTCATTTGAAGTGCAAGTGGATTTTAATGTTTTGCAATATAGTCGCGACATAGTTATAAACACTGCAGACATTCCAGAATTTTATTTTAAGGATGAACTACAATGATGTCCGTACAGGCATTCAACTAGTATCATATATGTGCATTGGATTTCATGACTCCATCGATGACTACAGAGGCTGTTTTGAATATCAGAAAGTTGATCCCTTTGTTTACCACTGACAAGACTTTTCTACGAAGCTTTTCAAGTTCAACTGAAAAGACACTCCAGTTCCCATGTTACCTGAACTACCTCAAGAAAAAATAGCAGAAATGTTGTGTTCTTCCCTATTTTTCCTATATATAACAGGCTGTGAGATAGTGCAAATGACTCATAGTTAACCAGCTAAAAAATGTTCTATTGGAAGTGGAGCAGCACCGAGCTACCTACTATGATGGAAGATAAACATACAAACCAGTAGCATAGCAATATATAGAAAGGAAGTTTAAAAGCTTTACATTTTTGGATCCCGGCGGTCATCAAGATGGCGCTCGATAGCATGTTCGGCTTCATGCAATCCTTCAAATGGCCCACCAACATTAGGATATGTGTGGTAGCATCCGCGCGATCGACTCTGATGTAGAAGTCGATTCCCCACTCAGGCTGTTTCCGGTGCAGAAATGGTAGCCCTAGAGACGGGGTAAGGGGGCGCCCCAGCAGGTCTCCTGGGTACTGATAATCTGACGGGCGGAACCATGGTGGCAGATAATGGTATGGAGAGGGAGACATCGGGTTAGAGGACGTATACGATGGGCCAGGCACATGCTGTGCCTTCTCCTCACACCTGAAACAGAATAAACAGGGTTATGACAGTTCAAACTAAAAATTCTAATTAAGTCTGCCAAGTTGATGTGGAAAAGAAAGTTTTAGTTCTTTTGTGTTACAAAAAATGTAATTGAATCTAAAGACTAAAGGATAGAATCTGACGGGCGAAGCCATGGTGGCAGATGATGGTATGGAGAGGAAGACGTCGGGTTAGAGGACGTGTACGATGGGCCAGGCACATGCTGTGCCTTCTCCTCACACCTGAAACAGAATAAACAGGGTTATGACAGTTCAAACTAAAAATTCTAATTAATTCTGCCAAGTTGATGTGGAAAAGAAAGTTTTCATTCTTTTCTGTTACAAAAAAATGTAATTGAATCTAATCTAAAGACTAAAGGATAGAATCTGACGGGCGAAGCCATGGTGGCAGATGATGGTATGGAGGGGGAGGCATCGGGTTAGAGGACGTGTACGATGGGCCAGCAGCAGGCAGATGCTGTTCCTTCTCCTCACACCTGAAACAGAATAAACAGGGTTACGACAGTTCAAACCAAAAAATCTAATTAAATCTGCAAAGTTGGTGTGGAAAAGAAAGGTTCATTTGTGTTACAAAAAGTGAAACTGAATCTAAAGACTAAAGGATATTGACGAAAACTGGTCATAGTGCAGCGGCGTTGCTCATACCCTGGCGGTGGAGGCTGGGGAGTGTAGTTGGCGTTGAATTCCGGGACGGTCCGGCGCGGAACGAAGTGGCCGGCCCTGGTCCCTGGCGGCGGAGGCTGGGGAGTGTACGTGGAGTAGAATTCCGGGACGGTCCCGCGCGGAGCGACGTGGCCGGCCCTGGTCCCATCGCCGGGAACATAGACGGAGGGAAAACTGAGACCACCGATGGCTTGTGGATCCATGGGTGGTGGTGGATACATGGGTGGCAGTGGGTTGCGGCGCATGTAGCTTGGTAGTGGATCCATGGGGGTGGCGCCTGATCAATCGATTAGGGTTTGATGCGAGAGAGGAGAGAAGGGGAAAGAAAAGAAGCGGATTTGCCGCGTGTTGCGTTGCATCTCTTTTTTTTTTTGACGGGAAACTTGAGCTTTATTAATAAAAAAATCACAGAATTACAATCAGTCCTAAGACTGTGAACTAAGAAGGCCGGAGGTTCAGGCCCCGTTCGGAACGAGGTTTGGGACAAACCAAAGGAAATGGAAAGGAAGCGAGTTGCAAAACATAGGAACAGAAAACCAAGTATAGAACCTCACAATTGGTGTTCGGAACATGGGAGAAAGAATTGTAGTAAGTTAACACACATGGGTCCTACCCGATTATTTTAAACATTAACAAATTCAATAGTTGCTTGGAGTCTTCTGTATATCGTAGCTGATGTGGGCCCCAAATTGCATGGTTCAGTAGCTTTTTCCTTCCACTTACCTCGGGCCAACAAGAAACAAGAGCTACCATCGGATGTTTGATTTTCTGTGTTTTCACGGGTGAGAGAAACTTTCCAGAGGATTTGTAAGAAGAGATTCCTCCGTTCCGTAACGAGCAAAAGGGAAATACGGATTTCCTCCGGTTTCCTAAACCCTAATCATTCCTTAGTAACGGATTTCCTCCGGTTTTCCTTTGTTATTCCTCCGTTCCGAACGGGGCCTCAGCATCCCATAAAAACGACCCCTCCTGTATACTTGCGAACTTTGCACAGGAGTGAGCCACCCGGTTAGCCTCACGACGGGCATGAACAAACTTAAACGACATAAAAGATAGAACTAACTCGCTAATCTCATCTAAAACTGGTCTGATCATAGAACGATCCTCCGGTCTGCCTTGCAAGATTCGAACAAGTTCAACAGAGTCAACTTCGAAGATCAACTTGCTAAAACCCTTCTGAACAGCAAAAGCAACTGCATCTCTTAGCACCAGGGCTTCCGGCGTAAGAGGATCAAAGATGCCTGCATACACCTTGCACATCGCTCCCTGAAACTGAGAGCACCTCGCGCAATGAGCCAACGACTCCCGTTGCCGCCAAATTGTTCTCAACACGGATCGCCCCATCTGAATTGATTTTAATGGTATCATCCGGTGGTCTTTGCCATTTGCACGCCGACCTAGCTGGTTTCGGCAGAACCTTATCATTCGGTAACTCAAGAGCTTGTATGGTCTCCTTAACCAATTCCATGGTTTTGACTAGATTGAATCCAGCCTCACCATGTGTAAAATTGTTCATCGGTGTCCAAATCGAGTACATTACTGTGGTGGTTACCGCACTCTCCTTTTGGGTTATCAATGGTTCACATAAAATGTCCCTCGCCCACGTCCTTGGATGTAGTCTCGGTAACTTCACCTGAAGTAATTCTTTAGCTGTCTCCCAAAACAATTTTGCATGACTGCACTCAATGAGTGCATGCATCAAAGTTTCAGACTCCGCTTTGCAGATTCCACAGGTGTTATTTTCCATTATATGTCGCCGTGACAGAGTCCCATAATCTGGTAAAATACCTCGAAGAACTCGCCACCAGAACACACGCACCTTTGGTACCACTTGAAGCTTCCATAAGCGCTTCCAAAGTTCACTGTCAGCACTTCCTCCTCCTGATTCTTACAAACCAGAGCTCGATAGGCTGATCTGGCCGAGTAAATTCCTGATTTTTCCTTAGCCCATGCCATCCAATCTTGTCCCACACTTTGACGCAGAGGTATACTCAAAATTGCATCAACATCTGGAGCAAAAAACAGACTATGAATCAATGGAACATTCCACTGATAATCAATCATCAACTTATTTACTGTGGTAACATCCGTGTCTTTCAGCCGGCCCATGGGCCGCATTGTTGCAGAATTCGGGATCCAACTATCATTCCAGACAGAAATAGTTTCTCCCGAGCCCACTCTTTTAATGAAACCCAACTTCAAAACTTCTCTTCCCGCCAACGCTGCCCTCCAGGTCCTCGATTCTGTACGTGGAATTGCCGCAGTCATCAGTTCCTGGTTATGCAGATATCTTGAGCTCAAAACCTGGGAACAAAGAGAAGTCGGGTTTGTAATAATCCTCCAAGCTTGCTTCCCCAACAAAGCTATATTGAAGGCATGCATGTCACGGAACCCCATGCCTCCTTGACACTTTGGAATAGCAAGTTTGTCCCAAGCTATCCAATGCATAGATCGCTTGTCCAAATTCCCACTCCACCAAAATTGGGCCATCATAGAAGCCAACTTCTTACATGAGCCCTTGGAGAGTAAGAAACAACTCATACTATGGCACGGCTTTGCCTGTATCACGGATTTAATCAAAGCTTCTTTTCCTGGATAAGCAACCTTCTTCTCAGCCCAGCCATTAATTTTTCTCCTTGAACTTTTAACGATGTATTCAAAAGCATCACTAGTCAATTTTCCAACAGCTGTTGGCAGACCCAAATACTTCTCACTAAAGACCTCAGATTGAATACTTAAAATTTGCTTCACCGCCTCCCTGTGATCAGCCGGAGTGCAAGGACTAAAGAAGATAGCACTCTTCTCCTTGTTAACTTTCTGACCAGACGCCTCATTGTATATAGTCAAAATCTCGTTTAGTCTTGTCGCGCTGGATCCATTTGCATTGATGAAAATTAAACTATCATCAGCAAATAACAAATGCGAAACCCACGAAGCTCTATTGCAGAATCGCACCCCTCTGTCAATAAAAGCCGTACTATAGTGGTGTAATAATGCCGATAATCCCTCCGAGCAGAGGAGGAATAAATATGGCAACACCGGATCGCCTTGTCTAATTCCTCGTGAGGGAGAGAACGGATCTAACAGCACCCGTTCACCTTCACAGAAAAACTGACCGAAGAGATACACTTCATGATCACTTGTACTAACCCTGGTGGAAAACCTAGTTTTAACATCATCGCCTGAATAAAAGGCCACTCCACCCGGTCATATGCTTTCATCATATCCAATTTAACGGCACAATGCCCTTTCTTTCCCTTCTTTTTCCTCTTCATAGAATGGATACTCTCAAAGGCAACCAGTGCATTATCAGATATCAATCTACCTGGAACGAATGCACTTTGCTCTTGGCTGATAGTATATTCCAACACAGGCCTCATTCTATTAGCAACTGTCTTTGTTGCAATCTTGTAAAAAACAGTACATAAAGAAATTGGCCTATACTGTTTAATGGACTGAGGCTGCCGTACCTTTGGAATCAAAGTAATTGCTGTATCATTAATCAGTGCCGGCATATCCCCACCATTCAAGAAACTCAATATAGCAGCACTCAAGTCAGGTCCAATCAAGCTCCAGTGTCGCTGATAAAAACCTGTTGTGAAGCCATCCACTCCTGGTGCCTTCGAAGGATGCATTTGGAACAGAGCTCGTTTGACCTCTTCCTCTGTGTATTGTTCATCAAGCCTCTAGCGATCCTCCTGCAAAACTTTTTCTTGCACCAGAATTAGTAAACCACCCATATTTGGTGGCCCATCCGATGTGTACAGGGTTTTATAGAAACCCTGCACTTCCTCCTTAACACTTTCTGGATTATCACACCACGTACCATCCTCACGTTGAAGGTTTGTGATAGCATTCATCCTCCTCCGCTGAGACGCGTATGCATGAAAATAAGCCGTGTTGCGATCCCCTGATTTGAGTCAATTAATTCTAGACCGCTGCTTAACCCAGATTTCCTCCTGGAAAAGAACTTCATTAATTCTCTCCATTAGTCTTTTCTCCTCTACCGATGGGCCACGGCCAACAGAGCCTCGTCTCACCCGGTCCAGCTCCCTTCTAAGATTTTATAATTTCTTTTTAAAATTTCCGAAGGTTGCTGTCCCTCAACTCGACAAGCCCTTTTCAACACTAGCTAGGGATTTCGCAAAACCCTCTAAACCAGCACCTTTTTCAGCCTGCTACCATAAATCGTACACCACTTTGTCATAATCCCCATGAGTTTGCCACACGTTCTCATAGTAAAAAGTACGTCTCCCAACAATTTTCCGTTGATTATATCTCTGAAGTTCAGTTACCACCATACAATGGTCTAACTCAACTGTGCTTACATGTTTCACTTTAACAACTTGGAACAGATTTAGCAATGCTTCATTGCCGAAGGCTCGATCAATCCTTGCTTTGACATTTGCTTGTGTAACATCCCCAACTTGGTAATGAAAAATACGAAGAATTTTTCCACTTTTTGTTTCCATGTTTGCATCATAGCATCCATATGCATTTGCTATTTCCAACAAACAACATATGCAAGCTATTAGAATGAGGAGGCAAACTTCCCAACAACCAAAGCAATGCAATTGATCAACTTGTCAACCAAAGTATTCTTGGACTTCCAAATTGTCTAGGAAGTTCCAAATTATATCTTAGAACAAATAGTCAGCATCCCATTTGTTGACAAGCCAAGATTTAAAATTTTGAGAATTCAATTTGGCTTAATTCAATTCCTAATTTTGAAACCAAGTTAAACATTCCAAAAATTCAAACTAAAATCATGGAGAGTTTCATTTCCATCCTAGGAGTCTCCATGAATATTTTCATTATTTTTGGAAATACTTAAGTGCTCCAAATAAATGTATTTTGCAATTTATCAAAATGACCATATTGCAACAATACAAATATTTGTGAATCTAAACATTTTAGTTGAAGCCCAAACTTTTTGTGGAGCTTCCTCAGGTTACAAGAAACCTATGTGAATTTTTCTGGAATTTACAAAAATATCCTGGTGCCTAATTTAAATCGCTAAAACCTGCTAAGGACCTTTTTGTAATTTATTAAAAGATTCCAGGGGGTTTTTTTGCGAACTTCCCTTTCCCTCTTCCTCCACAATGTCGGCCATGGCACTGGCGCCATGCCCAGCTGCCGGCCGAGCTGCCCATGCCGCCGTGGCCCGTGGACGATTAGGAGCTGCCCATGCCGCTCACCTGCTCCCCTCTCTTTCCTCTGCCCGCTTCTCCCGCAAATTCCGGATCGGGGTGGCCATTTTCCTTCTCCTTCCGAGCTCCACCGTCGCCGACGCTTCCCGCCGGCGCCACCGTCGCCTGGAGCCGCGCCGCCCGGATTGAAAGCCACGGCAAGGACCGCCGCGTTCCCCTCTCTCTTCTCGCCGTCGAATTCGAGCCGGGGTGGCCCGGATCGACGGCCGCGTCCACAACCTCCCCGCCTCGGCCGCGTCGTCGCCGGCCTCGATTCCGGTGATCCCCGCCCTCTGCGCCATCGCCGTCCACGCGCGCGAGCTCAGGGTGAGACCCTCTCCTCTCTGGCCCTCTCCCGCGCCCCTATTCTTCTCTCTCGCCGCCGTTCGCCGTCCGTCGGCCGCCGGCGTCCCAGTCACCGGGAGCCCGGCCTGGACCCCGGCCTGACCAGCCACGAGGCCGGCCGGCTCGGGCCAGTGCCCGGCCTGGACCCCGGCCTGGGCTCAGCTTGGGCCGGCACGAGGCCGGCCGCTTCGGCCACAGCCCTGGCCTTGCCCCCAGCCTGGGCCGGCCTAAGGTCGGTGCCTTCGGGCTGGTACCCGGCCTTTCTCCCGGCCTGGCCGGCCCGAGGCCGGCCTGTCTGGCCAATTGTGTTTCCTTTTTTTGGAAATTGAAAACAAATTCAAATTGTGATATCTTTTTGTATAATGATCCAAACTTTGCAAATTAAATATCAAATTGCTCAGAAAAACATTTCCTATTATTTGGTAACATTGCCTTGCCCTTTTGAATAAATAAATTTGCCTTTATTTTAGAATTCCTAAAATGGGTTAAATAATATCCAAATTGGGAAAAATCATAACTTGTTAAATATTGATCCAAAATTTATGAATAAGATATCAATGTGATCCACACTTCAAATGCAATCAAACCATGCTAATATCATCTCATGATCACAAATTTTTATTTGATGTTATTCATAACTTAATGAAAAGAATTAAATTCAATAATTTAATTATTTTGCTATCTATTCATCGGTGCTCCGAAAATTACAAATGAGGTATCAAATTGATCGGAAGAACAAAACCTATTTAAATCATCTCATGTTCATGCATATTTGAACCACTTATCTAATAATGTAATGATTTATAAATATTGTGGTCACTAAGATAAATATGGGGTTGTTTCCAAATAATTGCACTAATTATTTGGCTCCCCATTTAATATTGCTATTAAATTTATATGATGGCATCTTTGCATCAATTTGACATGTCATCATGTGATTGCGCATTGCACCTTGTGTTCATGTGATTTATTTTTTCTTTGTATTTTATTTTGGGTATCGATAGATTCCGGAGTCAAGGGTCTCTCTACCTACCCCGACGAACCGTACTACGCGCCCCGGCAGCAAGGCAAGAGATAACCTAACCTTCTTGGCATCTAGCATCCTATGATTTTATCAACTTATTTTATCCACCAGAATATTGCATGCGATTCCAATGTCTCTTTTGATCGAGATTTAGAGTATCCTTTGAATGCATGTTTATCCCCTGAACCATCACATGCTTCCCCTCCTATAAACCCTAGGTTTGATGTGTTGGCCGGAGACAAAGATATATTTGTGAGTATATGCTTAGCCATGCTTAGTCAAATGCTAGCAATGTATGTTGTTTAATTCCATAATTGTTGATGTTGATGGAATGATTCGGACATGGTGGATATGTGGGGTGTTTAATTAAAATGCTAAGAAGGCTTGGGTGAGTTGCCATCGGGGATGGTGTTTTGCCTCACTCTTGCCCCTAGGTGCGAGTTCTTGTCTCTAGACTCAAGATCGAGCGTGCTGCCATTGGTGGGTGTATGGGCGCCTTACTGACCAAATAATTTGTGAGGGGCTTGTCAAGGGCCCTCTAGTTTGCTATTTCCATTTGCGCGTGAGTGTGTGGGTGGAAAAAGGAACGAGGATGGTGGTGTTTAGGATGTGGCCGCGGGGCAGGGCGTTGGAGGCGCTGAACCTGTCCTTCCGCACACTGATGGCCCTTGAGTAAGCCTCGTGCATTGTAAAGGTCTAACCGCGCCCGCTCGCCGGCCTTCCCCGGAAGAGGGCCAATTAGGTGAGCCAGACGGTACCAATGGGTAAAATAGTACACCCCTGTAGGGTTTAATCTTTTCAAAAAGCCGTATCCACGGTTATGGACGACTTGGGAACGGATATACGAGACCATAGAGAATCTTAACTTTAATTAATTAATTTGGCAGCTAAAGGTTGCATAATCAGCGTGTGTGTAAATGTTCATTTCCTCGAGGGTGATTCGAGGGAGTGCCTTTGGTGGAGATGAGAGAGGTGTTGGTTACAAGTAGGTTCGTCGAGAACCGAAGAGGAAAAGTTTACTCTCTTACCCCTTTTATAAAAACTATTCTGAGTAGACGAATGCCATGTGTCAATTTTGTTTCGGTTTATGAAAATTAGCTTTATGCAAAAGAAATACATATATAGCTTTAGAGCCTCCGTCATCATTGGGCCTATATCTCCCAACTAAACTTGCGAGTACGTCGTACTCAGTCTCTCTTGCTGCCTTTATATTTGTATTTCAGAGGAGGACGACACCGAGCCGCTAGGTGGGTTCTTCGTGGACATCGACTAGTAGTCTGGGGTTCCCAGGTGGCAGCTTGGGACCGTGGAACAAGCTGGCTGGGATCTTTTATGTGTAGGCCTCTTAGGCCATATGTTTGCATCTTGTTGTTAGACAACACTACCCGCTTCCGCTTGATGAATTGATGGTCTGTGACCTTTTGATGTGTAATATTTGTATCTTTCTCATATATGAGTTGCTATATGAGTTTTGTGTCGTAGAGTCTGCAATGTGCCAGTTTGTTCCGCAAGTCTCGGTCTCTTTACTATACGTGAAAGCGATGTCTGAGCTTATGGCATGATCGAGGTGTTGTGTGCCGATGATCCATTCCGAGCACACCTGCCAATGAGTTTTGGCCTGGGATTGGTAAACCCAGTAACCCTCGATTGTGTAGCATGACTGGTTACATAACGTTTCACTGTATAGTTCTGGGGTCGGGGCGCCACAAGTTGGTATCAGAGCAGGACTGCCTGTAGGAAACCCTTTCTAATGGTCGATGTCGAGTCTAGTTAAAAATTATTTATAACCTAAAAATGAGTTGTGAAAACCTTCTTAGGATTATTTTTACTCCTCATCCAACTCGCTCTACTCTGATTCTTATCTCTATTTGTTTTATGCTTGGTGTCGATGTTTAGGTTCTCGGGGTTGGGTTTCTACCATCCAGTTATGTCTCGAGTCCGTTATATCCGTTTGTTATCGCCGCGATGACGTTATGTCACCGTGGTTGTCTAAATCTGATTTAGTGTTTGCCATCTTAAATATCTATATCTGGAAGCACCCAAATGATCTATCCTATCTGTCGAAGGTGTTTACTAACTATGTCATTGTTCCAATTCTTCAGAATGGCTCCTACCCGTCGTGGGGAATCCAGCAATCCTGATGCACCGCCGCCACCCTCAATGGCGGAGGTCCTGATGGCTATTGAGCAAAACCGGCTGCGAAATGAGCGTCTGCTCGAGCAGCTGGTGCAGCAAGGGGCCAGGAGGAACACGGACTGCACCACTCTCACCGAATTCTTGCGGTCCCAACCTCCCACTTTCTCTGAAGCTAAGGAGCCGCTTGATGCGGATGATTGGCTTCGGGCTCTAGAGCGCAAGTTTGCCGCTCTTCACATTCCGGTGGCGGAACACGTCAACTTCGCCACCTGTCTGCTGAATGGAGCCGCCGGCTCCTGGTGGGAGAGCCACGTGGCAATGTTTGCCGCGGGCCATGTCTTCACTTGGGAGGAATTCCGCGCCGCTTTCCGTGCGGCATACATCCCCAAGCCCATCCTGGAGCTAAAGAGGAGGGAGTTCCTGGACTTGACCCAGGGACGCATGGACGTCCAAGCCTATGGGCGGGAGTTCAACCACCTCTCTCGTTATGCCCCGCGGGACGTGACGAATGATGAGGACAAGCAATACCTCTTCCGCAAGGGGCTCGCACCTCGCCTCCGATACGAGCTCCTACCCTTCAAGTTCACCTCCTACCAGGAGCTCTACAACCAGGCTCTCACTACGGAGCAGGGTAGGAAGGAGCTGGAGGCTTCCAAGAGGCCAGCTTCCACCGACAACCAGAGCTCCTCTTCTTCTGAGGGCAAGAAGCGCCGGGTATTTGTGCCCTTCAGCACTGTGCCTAAGGCACCCTCCGCGCCGAAGCCCACCGGGTACTTGCCACCTCCGCCTCGCCCAGCTACTTCGACCTTGGGTGCGGCTGGAGGCGGTTTTCGACCTCGACTGCCGGCACCACCGGGGATCACTTGCTTCGCTTGTGGCCAGCCGGGGCACTACTCCAGAGAGTGTACCCAGAAGGCACCGGCTCCCGCAGCACCTGCACCAGCACCCTCTACCCCAGCCGCCAAGGCTACCACCGTCAGCCGTGGTCGCCTGAACCACATCTCAGCTGAAGGCGTTGAGGAGGACCCCGGAGTTCTCATGGGTACGCTTCGAATCAATGATTACCCTGCTTCAGTCTTGTTTGATTCTGGAGCATCGCATTCATTCATATCTGTAGCTTTTGCACACAACCATCAAATACCGTTTGAGAACATGGACTCCCCACTAGTGGTTAAAACACCAGGGTCTCGTTGGCAAACCAAGTGGGCTACTTCCGAGGTTCAGATTACCATAGGCTATTGGTCTTTCCCGTTCCAGCTGATAGCACTGAAGTCAGAAGGGCTAGATGTAATTCTGGGGATGGATTGGTTAGTCAAATATCAGGCCAACCTGGACTGTGCTTCCAAGTCTGTCACCGTGATCCACCCAACCTGTTAGCACCCATTTTTGGCAGGTACCCGTTTCAAGAGTCTTCAGGAGGGAGTGGCGACTTGTTGGTGACCCGGCAGGAAGCAAACCCGATATATCCAGGAGTCGGTAATGATAACCCGGACTATAGCATTTACTCGGAAGGGGTGACTTGAAGAAAACCCGGGGTCATGACTCGGCTTAGCCAGAAACTGGCATAACCAGAACCCGGCATAGCCAGGACCCGGTTCAGCGGGACCCGGTGCAGGCCAGATGTGAAGCTTCTTGAAGATTTTAGAGTCGCATCAAAAAAGCCAAACGGGGGGAAGTTCAACACTTGCCAGAGTCCAAGATAGAAGTCGGTGGAGCCAGGACGAGTTCAAGGTCAACACGGAAGGGCAAAAGGTGACTTTCCAAAGGAAGCTGAGATGCTTGGAGTTCGAGTCCAGTACGAAGCCGACCAAAGACTCTTACCTAGTTTAGAGGTAGAAACCGACTTAGTTTATGAGTTGTAATCCTTGTAGAGGTCCAATGCTTGTACGGGAAGTCCAGCCGCCTCACTATATATATGTAGGAGGTGACGGCCGATTGAAATTAAGCAAACAATCGACAAATCAATACTACCTCTACCTTTTACCCTCAAACCCTTGTTCATGCTTCCGTTCTTCGGCGACTTCGCATAGATTTTTGCCAGAGATCGATAACCGAGCTTGGAGCGGTCAAACCGGCCAAGTTCAGCCAATCGTCGCCGGAACCTCCGACGGGGTCCCTCCCGAGGAACTGGGGCGTCTGGTTTTAAACGTGCCGAGTCTTTGTCTTGCGTATCGCGCTAAGACCCGGCCTCCCGCGGGGTGAGTTGCGGAGTATCTCCCCCGGCACCGCGGGTACACGAGGACGTGTTCGTGTGACGCGTTTACATCGCAACACACTTTTTGGCGACTCCGCTGGGGACATCTCTAAACCTAAAATCGGACAGCAATGTCCGGTTCTAAGGCTACAGATCTGTCTAGCATCACCACCGACAACATCATTAAGCCTACTCTCAAGGACTTGTCGGAGGTACAACGCCAAGGTCTGGATGAGTGGAAGAAGAAGAGAAGCGAGGAATTCGAGGCGCTGCGACTCAAGCGGGAACAGGAAGACGAGGAGTTGTACTTGGCCAGCTTCAAGTTAGATCGGCAAGGTGTAACCGCGCCGATCAAGGAGCCGGAATATGTACCTCTGAGCATTGGCACCGACACACCCGCTGTAAGTAACAGTGTCTTTACTTCTGAGCAATTAGCGGAAATTCAATTCCATGTTTCACAAGGTACAAATACTGTTTATAATGCTGTCATGGAATTTGATGCTGCTAAGAAAAACACCATCCAAGGCCAAACATCGGACACACAACCGATGAGCCCAAACAGGGAAAACCGGGTTGTCAATGCATTACCCTGTCCGACTCCGATCCGAAGTTTACCCTACCCGCCAGGCCAGACGGGACCAGCGGTGCAATTTCCTGGACGCGAGTCAATGCCGAATCCAAATTCGGCTCCTTGGATACCACCCGGCCCTGTGACCAATACTGCTCTTGTGCCGAGTCAATCGGCCAGTAGGGACGATTTGCTGGTCGAGTTCCAGAAGAGGTTAGATCAGATAGCCTATGATAGACTCGGGATTATGCCGAAACATAGAACCTACGTTAAGCCCTATCCCGAGTATTTCGATCTGCAACCTTACCCACCTGGCTATAGAGTCCCTGAGTTTTCCAAATTCAATGGGGTGGATAATAAATCGACATGGGAACACATTAGTCAATACTTGGCTCAATTAGGCGAGGTTAATCATGATCACATCAAAGTCCGCTTGTTCTCATTATCGTTGACTGGGGTTGCTTTTTCTTGGTATTCAGCTTTAGCTCCTAACTCTATACACACTTGGTTCCACCTGGAGCGAAAGTTTCATGAGCACTTCTATGCTGGTGAGGTCGAGTTAAAACTATCCCATCTTACATCGGTTAAGCAGAAACATGATGAATCGGTATCCGATTATATCAAGAGATTTAGAAATACTAGAAACCGATGCTATAGCTTGGCGATAACTGAGAGAGATATGGCCGACTTAGTTTTTAACGGGTTAAGGACGTATCTGAGAGAGAAGCTAGAAGGGCACGAGTTCTCTTCTGTTGGTCAGGTTCAGGAGAAAGCTTTGGCTCATGAAAGCCGAGTCAGCGAGTCCAAAGACTCACATCGGATGAGCAGGAGTCGGCTTAACGCTATCGAATATGATGCCGACTCCGGTGATGAAGCCGATGTTTACGTAGCCGAGTTTGTTTGGCCGAGCAAGGCCAAACCCTATATGTGTGATGACTTAAAGCCGATTCGTAAGAATCGGGATAATGAAGTTAAATGTACTTTTGATGTAGGCAAATGTGACAGGATATTTGATGCCTTGTTAAAAGATAAAGTGATCCGGGTTAATCATGTCATGCCGTCGCCTGATGAATTAAGGAGGCGTGCATATTGCAAATATCACAACTCTTTCTCTCATGCTACTAATGATTGCAATGTCTTTCGTCGACAGATTCAATCGGCCCTCAATGATGGACGATTAAGTTTTGCTGGCATGGCCATTGACACACAGCCGTTCCCAATGAACGTGCTTGATCTCGAGGGAAAGAAAGTACTTCTTCGGCCAGAAGCGGCCGAAACTGCTAACAAGTCTAATGTGGTTATTGGTGAGCCCAGGGAAGAAGCCGGCGTCAAGAAAGCGAGGAGAGAAGTCATGTTGATCCGGCATTGGCACGTGACTTCCTCTTGTCTTGTGGTTACCTCTTCCACTGTTTGAGCCTTTCTTTTTGGCCTTCCAAACCCCCATTATTATTCTCTTTGCCATAACCTCATGGTGCTAAGCCTTCTTCTTGCTTGTATTAGTTGAGTGGACTACATAACAGTTGATAAGTTAAGTGGATGGATTAAGGACACTTGACTTGAGCTTGGCTATTTCTATTATTAACTGAATTTGATGCTTTGAAGATTGATTGACATTTTACATTGGAGACACAATTTACTATTCTTCTTTCTAAACCTTGTGTATGGTTCCTTGTCTCCAACACGCTGATTCATGAAAAGTTCTAGCTTCTTTTAGCTAGCATTTGTTAATCATTGTTTGCTTAATGTCAACTATAGACAATTGTTTTGGATCACCTTATTCACATCATGTGCTTTGCATTGCTATGTTGATCTAGATTGTGAGTTAGCATGTCTCCTAAGAAATTATTTGTTATCGTTTTACCTACTCGAGGACGAGTAGAACTAAGCTTGGGGATGCTGATACGTCTCCAACGTATCTATAATTTCTTATGATCCATGCTTGTTTTCATACCATTTGCTACATGTTTTGTTTACATCTTATAGCATTTTTATGCATTTTCTGGAACTAACCTATTAACAAGATGCCACAGTGCCAGTTCCTGTTTTCTGCTGTTTTCCCGTTTCAGAAAAGTACTTAAGGAAATATTCTCGGAATTGGACGGGACAAAAAGCAGCAGTCTTATAATTCAATGGACTACACGGAGCCCGAAGGAGAGGACCTGGAGGGCCGTGGGCCGGCCACACCATAGAGTGGCGCGGGACCCATGCCTGCCGCGCCACCAGGTGGTGTGGGGCCCACGGGAGCCCTCCGACGCCGCCCTTTCGCCTATATATTGCCCCCGACGCATAAAACCTAGACGGACCCGTCATATTCCAAAGAAACATCTGCAGCGCCGCCGCCATCGCCGACAAGTTTCGGGGGACAGAAGTCTCTGTTCCGGCACCCTGCCGGGACGGGGAAGTGCCCCCGGAGCCATCTCCATCGACTCCACCACCATCTTCATCGCCGTTGCTGACTCCCATGATGAGGAGGGAGTAGTTCTCCCTCGGGGCTGAGGGCCGTACCGGTAGCCATGTGGTCTATATCTCTCTCTCCCATGATGTGATCTATATGTGATCATGAGCTTTGCAATCTAGATGTTGTTATGTTACTCAAGTGGGCTTTATTTATGTGATCTCCGGAGACTCCTTGTCCCACGTGTGTAAAGGTGACAGTGTGTGCACCGTGTGGGTCTTTAGGCTATATTTCACAAGATACTTGTTCACTGATTTATTATTTGAGTTGGATGTCTCTATGAAATTGTGGTGTGTTAGTACCTCCTATGAATGCTCATGGTCCAGTGTGGGGTATTCATTAGTACTTGGGAATATATGTTTGAGGCGTGCTTTTGCATTCCTACACAATGAATTAGTGTTCGTTATCCAGCCGGAGAATACTTCGGAGTAGTATATTGAAGTGCTTATATTTATATTCAATTATGATTGCATTGTTGAGAGTGACCACTGGTGAAAGTATGATCCCTAGGCCTTGTTTCTAAGCATTGAAACACCGTTTACAACAAGTTCTGCTACATGTTTGCTTGCTGCCATTTTTATTTCAGATTGCAATTACTACTTATAATCATCCATATTACTTGTATTTCACTATCTCTTCGCCGAACTAGTGCACCTATACATCTGACAAGTGTATTGGGTGTGTTGGGGACACAAGAGACTTTTTGTATTGTGATTGCAGGGTTGCTTGAGAGGGATACCTTTGACCTCTACCTCCCTGAGTTCGATAAACCTTGGGTGATTCACTTAAGGGAAACTTGCTGCTGTTCTACAAACCTCTGCTCTTGGAGGCCCAACACTGTCTACAAGAATAGAAGCGTGTGTAGACATCAAGCTATTTTCTGGCGCCGTTGCCGGGGAGGTAAGGTAAAAGGTACTCACATCATCTGGCTACTAAGCTATTTTCTAGTACTGTTGCTGTTGTGTGAGTGCTCGAAGTTATTTCCTTTAGATTCTGCAATTATATCTTTTTGTTTCTTGTTTTTAATTTCACTAGTTAGGCTTAATGGAAAACAACAAAAAAATTAGTATTAGTTCTTTGGAAATCATTTTTGCTAATGCTATGGAAAAGTCTAAGCTTGGGGAAGCTAGTTTTTATGAAAATGATCTTTTTAGTTCCCCAGCTTTAGAGGAGAAAATTTGCTCTGATAATACTTTGTCTCCCATATGTGATAATTCGAATCATGCTTGTGATATTCTAAATCCACCTACTGAAAGTATTCCTTTTAAAATACCTATGAAAATTGTTGAAAAGGTTATGGATGAATGTTATGCAGGGGATGGAACAATCCGTCCAAGTGATCACTTGTTGAAACTTACAGAACTTTGTGAGTTGTTTAAGATTGCAGGTTTATCAAGAGAAAATGTCATGAAGAAATTATTTCCATTGTCACTTAAGGACAAAGCAAGGGAGTGGTATGATCTACTTGATGATCCTCATCATTTGGAGTGGAAGGAGCTTGCAAATCTCTTTTACTCTAAATTTTATCCTCCTTATGAAATGCATTTGGATAGGAATTACATTTTTAATTTTTGGCCTCATGATGGAGAAAGCATTGCTCAAGCTTGGGGAAGGCTGAAAACATTAATACTTAAATGTCCTAACCATGAGCTTCCTAAGAAAATAATTGTTACTAATTTTTATGCAAGGCTTTCAGGTGATTGCAAGAATTATCTAGATGCCTGTTCAGGGGGTTCTTTCACAAGTAAGAAGGTTGAAACTAGATGGGATCTTCTTGAGAAAATTCAAGACAATACTGAAGGTTGGGAGAATGACAAAGGTAAAGAATCAGGTATAAACTATGAATATGATTGCATTAAGTCCTTCATTGAAACTGCTGTTTTTCAAGAGCTTAGTGCTAAATATGGTCTTGATTCTCAAATTATTGTTGATTGTTGTAGAGCCTTTGCTTCTCATATTAATGTTCCTAAAGAAAATTGGGACCTATATCATGAACCTTTTAAAGACACTTGCATGAAAAATGATATTGTTGTTAATGATTGTAATAAACGTGCTCAAACTTCTGAAAATACTATCTCTTATAAGCATGTTAATTTTTGTGGAGTACTTAGACCTTGTAAAAAGAGCCAAATTGAAGAAGAATATTGTATCCATCATAGGAATGAAAAAACTAGAACTTGGAATAGAGCTCTTGATGATCTTGGTGAAAAAGTTTGTGCCCACTATCCTTTTATTTGTGAACTTTGCTATAAAGTTGGTCATTTCAATTTTCAATGCTCAGGGAAAGATAATAGCCTTTCTAATCCAATGAGTACTGCGAGTCTGTATTGTGATGACATGATCACTCCTAATCAGCATGATGAACTTATATTATTTTTGGGGTGTGAAGAGTTATCAAGAAAAACTTCTTTAATAGATATGAGTGCTTTTGATATAAACAGCGTCCTGCATGGTTGTCATCTTTATTGTGTTGATAATTGCCATACAAATACTTATATACAAAATATTATACAAGATGGGATTTTACCAAAATATGACAGGACTAATATGTGTTTTGATCTTATCAATGAAAGAGAAGAATCCTTCCAAGTTTCCTCTGTTGTTTCTAACAATAAACCAGGTTATGTGGAGAAGCTTCCTTTCAAGGCTCTCCCTCCTAAGAAGGGAAAGAAGAAGAAGAAGATGAAGAGTAAAAGGAGAGAGGAAACAGTACCTTTCCCTAAACATGTTGCTCCTATTATAGTTGTTGCTGATGAGTATGAATTCGATGATTTTGAATTAGATGATGTTCCTATGCCTGTTACTTATATTAGTGATCATGATTGGGAAAAGCATAGTACTTTTGATATTGAAAACCTCTTGGGTACTAATTCTGAAAATGATGATGCTAATGATTGCAACACTATTAGTACTATCCATATTCTTTCCAATGATGATATGATAAGCTCTAAGCTTGGGGATGAGGTGTTTGAAAATCCTTTTGCTACTAATGATTACATGTTTGATACATCTCCTTCTAGTAAAAATGATGATATGTTTACAGATGAACACACTTTGGAAGATAAATATTCTATTCCTTATGATGATACTATGCCCCCAGTTTTTGATAATTATTATAAAGAATATTATGACATGGGTTATAATTACAATCATCCTCATGAAACTTGTCATAATTATGGAGGGATCACCCAAAACCATCCCTTTAATATACAACCTGTTTATCATGTTCAAGTTCTTTATGATGATCCTGCTCCAGTTGTTATTCATGAGAAGAACTTTGTTTATGTGGAAAATGATGACACTTTTATGCATATGGATCATGATAAGAATTTTACATGTGATGGTTATATTGTGGATTTTATCAATGATGCTACTGAAAGTTTTTATGAAAAAGGGAGACATGGCTTCATATATCACAATAACATTGAATCTCCTCTCCTTTTGTTGAAATTTTTGAAGTTGCACCTATTTTGTCTTCCTATGCTAGTCAATTTATGCTTCATGGATTTATTTACTTACAAGATTCCAATGCATAGGAAGTGGGTTAGACTTAAATGAGTTTTATAGTTGCTTCTTGATGCTCCCTTATTGTGCTCCAACTCTCATTTTTATGTGAGCATCATCAAAATTACCATGCCTAGCTAAAAGGCTTTAAAGAAAAGCGCTTATGGGAGACAACCCATCATTTTATTTTCAGTATCTTTTCTTTTATTTGAGTCAAGAAGTTTGTTTACTTCTGTAGCAACTTCTTTGTATCTTTATTTTCTTGCAATGTTGTGCCAAGTAAGGTCTCTAGTAGAAAGTTTTTGCTATATTTGGATTTCTGCACAGGAAACAGATTTCTGTCTGTCACCGTTAAATTCGTCATTTATTCCAGAAGCGACGAAATGCTTTGAGATTTTGTGTGCTGAATCTTCATATATGTATGAAACTTTTTCTAGTTCAGTGATTTTCGATTTGAGCAACTCTAGTGCCTCGAAAAAATTCGTCTTTACAGACTGTTCAGATTTTGACAGATTCTGCCTTTTATTGTGCATTGCTTCTTTTGCGATGTTTATTTGGATCTTTTTGATTCTTTGAGCATCAGTGGCTGTAGCTAATGTTATAATGCATTAAGATGTGCTTGTGTCACAGTAGAACTTGTGAATTTTTGGTTTATGCACTAACCCTCTAATGAGAATTACTTTGAGTTTGATGTGGTGGAAGTTTTCAAGTAAGCAAAAGGGACGATATGATGAGATCAAGAAGAGTGAAAAGCCTAAGCTTGGGGATGCCCCGGTGGGTCATCCCCAGCAAATTCAAGAAGACTCAAGCATCTAAGCTTGGGGATGCCCAAGGCATCCCCTTCTTCATCGACAAAACTATCAGGTCATCTCTAGTGATACTATATTTTTATTCCACTACATCTTATGTATTTTGCTTGGAGCGTCTGTTTTTATTTTGAGTGTGTGTTTTAGTTTGCTTAATAAGTTGGATCCTAGCATTCTTGTGTGGGAGAGAGACACGCTCCGCTTTTTCATATGAATACTCTTGTGCTTCGCTTATATTTGTTGAGTATTCTTAGCTACTGTTTGTTTTCTAGTAAGCTCTCGCTTTTAGCATGTTATCTTGTTTAGAGCTGCTAGTTCTTTGTGTTAAGCTCTCTTGTGTTTCACTCTTATTTGTTAGAGAGTTGTTTTAGTTGCTTGGTTGATGTGTTAGATTGGAAAATGCTATGCTTGTGATAGTGGTATGAAATAGAGAAAAGCTGCATAGTCTTGTAGACCATTGTGTAGATAACTTGCTCCTCTTCAATTGTTTTGAGGTATTAAAATAACTAATGGTTAAAATATGTTGGTTAATGTTGTTAAGAGCTGATTAGTGAAGATGTGTTAGTAGAGCGTGGAGCCGTACTTTTCTGAACTAAAAACAACTTAAGTCAATAGTGCTTTAGTGTCGTGATTTCCTCTTAGTTGAAAAGAAGTTTCTAATGGTATAGTTACTGCAACGGTCGGGGAAGCCAACGGGGCACTTGTGTCGCCGCCACGATCCCTCTCGGGGTGTCTCTAACCATTTGTAAAACTTTGATACTGTTAGTTGTTTGCAATATACGACATGCTATGTGAGTTTTTGGTTTTTGGCACTTCCACCTCCATATTTTGCTAGCCTCTTCGGTACTTTGCATTGCCCTTTTTCACATTGAGATTGGTGCATACTTCGCAAGTACATCCAACCCCGTGGGAGATCTTCATCTTGTTCTCCTACACATAAGCCAACTATCTTCCTCAAAACAGCCACCATATCTACCTATCACAGCATTTCCATAGCTGTTCCGAGATACATTGCCATGCAACATCCATTATTTACATTACATGACTTTATGTCATTTTTACTTCATTACCATATAGTATTGCTTGACCATTTGAGTTAGTGTGATGCGTGGTTTTCCACATGTGTTACATCTTTTCCACACTACGCTCGGTCTTGCATATCCACCATACACCATGTATTAGTCTTTGAGTTTTGAGTATACCAAAAAGTGTGATGATCATCTTGTAAAATAGAGTGTTGCCTCTACCTGTGAGCATATTGAAAAGAGTCCAAAGTGGCCAATCAAAAGAGTCCAAAAGAGACCAATGAGAGAAAAATATAAAAGAGCCACAAAGGCCTCAAAAAGCAAAAAGCAAAAAAAAAGAGAAAAAGAAAAAAGAATATAAAATGAGAGAGGGGGCAACACTACTATCCTTTTATTCCACACTTGTGCTAGTAGCACCTACATCATTGTAGTGAGTTTTCATGCTTCATTAGTATAACTATGTGGGGACCAAACGTTATAGAACTTGGCTTGTATATTCCAACGATGAGCCTCCTCAAGTGAGCTCTAGGTCTTCATGAGCAAGCAAGTTGGATGCACCCCCACTAGTTCCATTGGAGAGCTTCCATTCATATAGCTCTATGTGCATCCGTTGCATGGCAATCACTACTCCTCATTCAGTGTCTACTACGGGACTTCCTCTTGTCTTGTGGTTACCTCTTCCACTGTTTGAGCCTTTCTTTTTGGCCTTCCAAACCCCCATTATTATTCTCTTTGCCATAACCTCATGGTGCCAAGCCTTCTTCTTGCTTGTATTAGTTGAGTGGACTACATAACAGTTGATAAGTTAAGTGGATGGATTAAGGACACTTGACTTGAGCTTGGCTATTTCTATTATTAACTGAATTTGATGCTTTGAAGATTGATTGACATTTTACATTGGAGACACAATTTACTATTGTTCTTTCTAAACCTTGTGTATGGTTCCTTGTCTCCAACACGCTGATTCATGAAAAGTTCTAGCTTCTTTTAGCTAGCATTTGTTAATCATTGTTTGCTTAATGTCAACTATAGACAATTGTTTTGGATCACCTTATTCACATCATGTGCTTTGCATTGCTATGTTGATCTAGATTGTGAGTTAGCATGTCTCCTAAGAAATTATTTGTTATCGTTTTACCTACTCGAGGACGAGTAGAACTAAGCTTGGGGATGCTGATACGTCTCCAACGTATCTATAATTTCTTATGATCCATGCTTGTTTTCATACAATTTGCTACATGTTTTGTTTACCTCTTATAGCATTTTTATGCATTTTCTGGAACTAACCTATTAACAAGATGCCACAGTGCCAGTTCCTGTTTTCTGCTGTTTTCCCGTTTCAGAAAAGTACTTAAGGAAATATTCTCGGAATTGGACGGGACAAAAAGCAGCAGTCTTATAATTCAATGGACTACACGGAGCCCGAAGGAGAGGACCTGGTGGGCCGTGGGCCGGCCACACCATAGAGTGGCGCGGGACCCATGCCTGCCGCGCCACCAGGTGGTGTGGGGCCCACGGGAGCCCTCCGACGCCGCCCTTTCGCCTATATATTGCCCCCGACGTATAAAACCTAGACGGACCCGTCATATTCCAAAGAAACATCTGCAGCGCCGCCGCCATCGCCGACAAGTTTCGGGGGACAGAAGTCTCTGTTCCGGCACCCTGCCGGGATGGGGAAGTGCCCCCGGAGCCATCTCCATCGACTCCACCACCATCTTCATCGCCGTTGCTGACTCCCATGATGAGGAGGGAGTAGTTCTCCCTCGGGGCTGAGGGCCGTACCGGTAGCCATGTGGTCTATATCTCTCTCTCCCATGATGTGATCTATATGTGATCATGAGCTTTGCAATCTAGATGTTGTTATGTTACTCAAGTGGGCTTTATTTATGTGATCTCCGGAGACTCCTTGTCCCACGTGTGTAAAGGTGACAGTGTGTGCACCGTGTGGGTCTTTAGGCTATATTTCACAAGATACTTGTTCACTGATTTATTATTTGAGTTGGATGTCTCTATGAAATTGTGGTGTGTTAGTACCTCCTATGAATGCTCATGGTCCAGTGTGGGGTATTCATTAGTACTTGGGAATATATGTTTGAGGCGTGCTTTTGCATTCCTACACAATGAATTAGTGTTCGTTATCCAGCCGGAGAATACTTCGGAGTAGTATATTGAAGTGCTTATATTTATATTCAATTATGATTGCATTGTTGAGAGTGACCACTGGTGAAAGTATGATCCCTAGGCCTTGTTTCTAAGCATTGAAACACCGTTTACAACAAGTTCTGTTACATGTTTGCTTGCTGCCATTTTTATTTCAGATTGCAATTACTACTTATAATCATCCATATTACTTGTATTTCACTATCTCTTCGCCGAACTAGTGCACCTATACATCTGACAAGTGTATTGGGTGTGTTGGGGGCACAAGAGTGTCGGCACAGTGGAAACCAGGGTACCACGGGCCGGCCTGCCAGGGCCCACAAGATCCTTTGGATGATTTTCGCTAAGGACCAGGCTCTCCAAGCCTGGCGAGCTTCGCGAGGATTTTCCCCTCGCGAAGGGTTTTTCTCCTCGCCAAGGATTCTCTCCCTTGGCGAGGGACCGCTCCTCGACAAGGCGTCTCCGACGCCACCCGCAATTCTGCTAAGGACCAAGCCGAAGGGCTCGGCGAGGCTTTTCGCCTCGCCGAGGCTCTTTCCTCATGAAGCCATCTCTGCCCCCGCGGCAGAGCGCACATGGGCTCTGCGCCATCCGCAGAGTGACGCGCGTGCCTACGCGCGATGACGACGACGCCGCAGTTGCTGTTTCCATGTATAAAGCAGTCAACAAAGCGGAGCCAAGCAAAGCGGACAACGAGTATTGCCTCTTTGGTGATAAGGGAACCGTCTGCAGCTACGCTCCAAGGACGACGTCACCGTGGGTCACCTCCCACCTCGGCTAGCGCCAGCCCACCGTCCAGCTGGTCGGTGCCCCTTTTCAGCTTTGGTGACGCCGCTCCCCTGCCATGGACCGCGTCCACAACCTTTACCTTTATGGTGGACTTCACCTTTATCGTGCATCGCGCCTCCTCCGTCGTCGCCGTGTGGTAACCCTTCCCGCCCAAATGTTTGGGCGGAAGAGGTCCGAGATGCCTATAAAAGGGGAAGGGGTGCGCCCAAGCAAAGGGTTCGATCTTCGGTTGGGGCAGCTCTAGTAGACAAAAACCCTAGATCTGGAGACTAGCAAGTAGCCATTGTTAGCCACCTCGAGCTCGACAAGCTCTCCTTGTACTGTGAACTCTCCAAGCAGTGCAATACACAAAAGCAGGACGTAGGGGTTTTACCTCCACAAGAGGGCCCTGAACCTGGGTAAGACCGTGCGTTCCATCTCTGCAGTGCTGTCCCGCAGCGAGTCCGACGAGCACCGTCGCCGGAGCACGTTGAGGGTTGTTTGATTCCGTGTTCAGCCCCTTACTCGATCCTTCTCGAGACACACCCAGTTCCTGGGACAGTTCTCCGACATTTGGCGCGCCAGGTAGGGGGCTGAGGCGCGTCTTCATCCTCGACACAGCCATGGCCGGCTCTCGTGCCGAACGTCTCGCTCGCCGGACGGCTAGCGCCGCCACCGCTCCCGCAGGCCGCCCGCGTGGGAGCTCTGCTCCGGAGCGCCGTGTCGACCCCGAGCCCCGCGTCGAGCACCCGGACGACGACGACATCGACCACGCTGAGGACGACCTCGGCGAAGAGGAGGCCTCCTCCCTGCACCCGTCGCGGGACCGTGCTGCCTCCTCGCTGGGCCGCCCTGCGCCCAGCCCGGCGACTGCGCTTCTCATGGCGCAGGAGCTGCTGCAGTACCGCCCCACGCCGGCGGCTCAAGAGGCCTGGCTCAACCGCATTGCCGAGCTCATCGGCGCCGCTCGCGCCGCCGCACCTGCACCGTCTCGTTCCCTGGTCCCCTCTGCACTCGTGGGGGACGTGGCGCACGGCGCACCTCCCGCGCCTCCTCGTCAACCCACGCCCGCTCCAGCTCTACCGGTTCCACCGCAACCTGCTCCAGCGGGGGCTCCTCCTCGCGACGGCCGCGCTGCATCGCACGCGTCGTCGCCGCACGACTGCCAAATCGTGCAGCGAGCCCCTGAGGACGCACGCGTGAGCATCGAGCGCGGGCAAGAACGCCGCAACCGCGTCGTCCAAGACGTCGCCACTGCCGGGCGCCACCTCCGTGCCACCCTCGCCAACGGCACGGTCACCTACGGCACGACGGCCGCGTTCACTCATAGCCTCCGTCGCGTCGTTTGGCCGGTCAAGTTCAGGCCGGACCTCCCTCCGCGCTACGACGGCAAGAACAACCCCCTGGAGTTCCTGCAGCTCTACTCTCTGGCCATCCAGGCCGCCGGGGGCGACGACAAGGTCATGGCGAACTGGTTCCCCATGGCCCTCAAGGACTCCGCGTCCTCATGGCTCACCAACCTCCCCGCCGAGTCCATCAACACCTGGGAGGAGCTCTGCCGGTGCTTCATCGCCAACTTCAAGGGCACGTACGAGCGCGGCCTCACCTACAACGACCTCCGCGCCGTGCGTCAGAAGCCCGGCGAGACCCTCCGCAAGTACATCCAGCGCTTCAGCCAAGTGCGCAACAAGATCCCCAACGCCACCGACGCGCAGGTCATTTCGGCCTTTCAGGCTGGGGTCACAGATGTGCGTATGCTCGAGAAGCTTGGCATCCATGACAACATCACCACCGTCGTCAAGCTCTTCGACCTGGCGGACAAGTGCGCCAAGGCTGAAGAGGGCCGCTTGTTCGTCAAGAACGAGCCAGGGGACCCCACCGAGGGGTCCAAGAAGAAGAAATCCTCGGAGAAGCGCAAGACTACTGCGGTCCTCGCGGCAGAGCCCGACGCCAAGCAGCCTCGCCAAGCTGCCACTCCAGCCGCAGGACCTGAGAAGAAGGATGATCGTCCCTTCTGCATCTACCACAACAGGCATTCTCATGCCACCGAGGACTGCTTCGACATCAAGAGGCTTCGCGAGGTTCGCGAGGCAAACGGAGGCCGCGGCGGCCGCGGGGGGCGATGTTGGAACAACAACTACAATGACAACTACCAGCAGAACCCCCAGGCCAACGCCGCTCAGCCCGCGAATGACAACCTGCCTGCCGAAGCCTACGAGGGCTACCAGGTGCCTCGCGGGGCAGCTTGCATCCTCGGCGGGGCTCAGGCCCCTCGCTCCAACCGCCACTTCAAGCAACTCGCTCGCGAGGTTGCGGCAGCCCTTCCTGGAGTCGAGGCCTCCAGGCCCCTCAAGTGGTCCCAGTGCCCCATTACATTCGACTCCGGCGACCACCCCAAGTCCACCTCGACCGTTGGCACCATCCCGTTGGTCTGCACCCCCACCATCAACAACATCGCCGTCTCTAAGACGCTCATTGATGGGGGTGCTGGCCTCAACGTCATCTCCGTCGAGACATTCGAGAAGCTGCAGGTGCCCTACGAGCGGCTCATGCCCACCAGGCCCTTCTCGGGAGTGACAGAGGGTCTTACCACCCCTTTGGGGTAGGTGAGGCTCGCCGTCACTTTCGGTACCCAGGCCAACTACCGCACCGAGTTGATCGACTTCGACGTCGCGCACATCGGCCTGCCCTACAACGCCATACTCGGCTACCCCGCCCTCGCCAAATTCATGGCGGTGACCCACCACGCCTACAACCTCGTCAAGCTCCCTGGCTTGGGTGGCACCATTGTCATCCGCGGCGTGGTCTCGGACGCCCTGTACGCTGCGCAAGCGGCCTACAAGGCTGCCGCGGTGGCGTCACCCACTGATGAGGACGAGGAACCCCTCCCGAGGCCCCCCGCGAAGAAGAAGCAGCTGTTCTCTCAGGAGAAGGCCGCGACAAAGCAAGTGTCTCTGGAGGCGAGCGGCTCGGGGGCTTGCGTCACCATCGGCGCCAACCTGCCTCCCAAGTAGGAAAGCGCGCTCGTCGCCTTCCCCAAGCGCCAGAGAAGCAAGACCTTGTCATCAAAGAAGGAGAAACTTCTGGCCACGCCAGTGTAACGAACCTCTATCTCAGGTCATTTTGAACCTTTGCGCATCGCGCCAACATATTTTGCGGCTTCGGCAAAGCTGTTATTGCTATTTATTCTCGCTCGTATGATCCCTCCTGTGTATCTCACGAGCGGGGGCTAGCAGGGTGCCATGCCACGGGAGCATCCCGGCAGCGCCTCAAACCCAAGGGATCCGAGCTCTGAACTTGCGGGTCAGCTCTCATGCATGTCAACTCCTAAGGAGCTCTGAACTCATGGGTCAGCTCCCGCGCACGTCAACTCACCAAGGATCACCAGAAACCTTGGTGCTTGTTCTCCTCGTGAGACACACATGAAGGAACCTACGAGCACAAGTTATCTATCTATTGCTTGTGGGTATGCCCATCTGTCCAAGTGCAGGAAACAGGCATCGGGCTCCCTCTCCAAGGCGAAAACGCCTCGCCAGGGAACCAACACCCTCTCCAAGGCGAAAACGCCTCGTCAAGCTAAGTCTAAACACTTGGTTGAATTTCCTCTTGCTGGTTTTTGCCCCTCGAGTCTCTTCTCTCTCTCCTACGCCTCATGGGCTGCTTGCACGTCAAAGGGGGGCCCCAAGCATCGCGCTTCGAGGAGCTCTTACTTCTTGAGGCCTCACACACCCCCCGGCCTTGTGGAGCCATGACTCTCACATACCGAAGCGGCGGTGGTGTAGCGCTAAGAGAGGGTCCTAAGACGTAGAGCGAAAAAGACATGAGGAGGAAAGACAAAAGCCACCCGAGGGACATTCACAAGCGCGTTCAAAAATTTAAAGCAAGTCTTTACAAAGTTTACAACCAAAATTACTAAGATAACGTGCCCTCTGCACGCTCAGCTGCAGGCGAGGAGCTCAAGCCGTTGCGCCTCCTGAGGTGCCCGCCTTGTCCACGGCGGTCTCCGCCCCCTCTTCCAGAACATCCCCGTCGTCGCCTTCGATCACCACTTGGTCGAATTTCTTGGCGAGCGCGACGGCGGCCTGCGTGGCGGTCTCCCGCGCCTTGTTGCTGATGGCGCGTGGCGGTGCCATCACGTCCTCAAGATCAAGTGAGGGCTGGAGCCTCACGAGGTTGCTGAAGATATTGGTGACAGCGACGACAAGGAGGTCGCGGCTCTCCTCCACGACGCGCTCGTCAAAGCTCTTCGCGACCCCTTCAAGCTTCTCGAGGAATTGCTCGAAGAAGTACGAATACGAGGTTTCATCGTCGGTCGACGTGGAGAGGGAGGGGACGTCGATCCTTAGATCGTTCCCGACCGCGTGCACGCGGCTCACCAAGCTCTGAAGAATACTCTGGCACTGGCGCGTCATGGACCGGTTGACTTGGCGCTGGTCCCGCAGCCGGCCCCACTTGCTGCCGGAGCTCATCCAGGTCCCTCTCCAGGGCGAAGGCGTTCCCCTCCGCGCGAGCCTGGGCCTCTCGGGAGACCTCGAGGCAAGAGGTCAACCGCTTCTCCTCCTGCTCGAGCGCCTTGATGCGTTTTTCGAACTCCTTCCGCTTGGAGTTGAAGCGGTCCTCCTGCTTGGTGGCCTTCTCGTCGTATTCTTTGGCGAGGCTCTCGCGGACAAGCTTGACCTTGAGGTGCCATTTCTTCTACCACCTCCTTCGCGCGGTGCTCGACCGCGGGAGGAATCGCCGCTCGATGCGAGGATGGCGCCATGGTCACCTCCTCCTCGCGGTGCTCCGTCGCGGGCGGAGTGGCCGCGCGAACCGGCGACGGCGTGGCCTCCTCGACCACCACCACCTCCGCGCGGTGCTCAACCGTGGGAGGGACAGCTACCTGCTACGGTTCGTCGGCCGCAGGCGTCTCTGCGACGACGCTGGCAGTCTCTCCCAGCTTGTGGAGCCGCCGCCTCTTTGGCTCCGCAGGCTGCCTGAAAGGAAGATGAGGCAAAGGTCCTTCAGGGGGGTTTGCCTCAGAAGCAAGATGTTAAAGGAAAAAGACAAGATCAAGGGCTTACTCGCCGGCCATCACCCACACCCTTTTCTTCGCCTTGGGTGGCTGGGTGTTGCTTGCTCCGGCCTCCTCTCGAGCTGCTCCTGTCTCCGCGCGAGGGGCGTTTCTCGCGGTTGCGGCCCTCCTGTCATGGACGGCCTTGGAGCGGGGTTCGCAGCGCCCTCTCCCGCCGCCGCTCGTCTCCTCCCCCTCTTCGGCGCGCTGGGAGCAGACAACGCGGAAGGCATCCTCCTCGTCGGCGGAGGAGAGCACCTGGAGGTCCACCTCAGCATGAGCGCTCCTTGAGGAGCCGATGTCCTCGCCAATGGGGTCAGTGCCCCTCGAAGCCTCGTCCTCGCCGAGGGGATCCTCGCTTCTCGAGGCCTCTTCCTCGGCGGACTCCTCATCCTCCTCAGGCTCCGAAGGCTCGTCCATGTACTCCGGCTCCGCCGCCCACGGGTTAGGGCGAGGCCCGCGGTGCCCCGCAGACACGATTCCCCACTCGTCGAACATGGGCATGCGCGCGCGCTGCTCCCCGATGCTCTCCTCGGCGAAGCAGATGAGCGGCTTGGCCGCCTCCTTGGTGGCAGATGGGATCTCCGACGTCGTAAAGAGGACGCCCATGATCTGGCATAATACTTCAGGCGCAAAGCCATCCCTGCTCAGGCGCATTGCGTCCTCCTTGCCGTCGTATCGCCACACCGGCTCGGCGTGTAGTTGGAGGGGGGCGATGCGGCGCCTGGTGAAGTCTTTGGCCACCATCTGGCCGGTGACCCCTGCCTCGCGCATGCGACGGATGCACACGTACACCGCGTCAAGCCTCGAGCCACTGAAGTCCGCGCTCGCCCAGCGCGCCCACTTCCTCGGGGACCCCTCGGGCACCTCCAAGAGAGGGTGTGTGGCCTTGGCGTCGACGAAGAGCCACTTCTCGCGGAACTTGTCCACCTTCTTCGTCACCTTGGTGACAGCGTCCTCACCGCACCAGGCAATGGGGATGTAGTTCTCGCTCCTGGCGTCGGCGATGCGGAAGGAGACGCATCCAAGCCGCTCGCCCTGGGCGGTGCTCCGAAGGGAGTAGAAGCTGCGGAAGAGCGCCACCGAGGGGCGGATGCCGATGTAGGCCTCGCAGAGGTGGGCGAAGATGGCGAGGATGAGGATGGAATTTGGATGAAGATGAAGCAGTTGGATCTGGTACACCTCCAAGATCGCCAGGAGGAAGTCGGAGAATGGTGGCACCAGGCCGGCGTAAAGAGTATGGAGGAAGATGGGGTAGAACGTCTCGGTGAGCGTGCTGCCGGCCGGCCTCACCTCGGTGGCACCGTGTTCGTTGGTGCTCGCCGCCGCCAGGTGGCGCACTGTCGCTATCGTCACCGCGGTGACACGCGTCCGCGGCAGTGCTCCCTCGAAGGCAGCGGCGCGCGCCATCGCCGCAGACGTGCCCGCCTGCACCGTGGCCTTGCCTTTCGGGTCGGTGGCTGCTCTCTTGGGTGCCATGGTCGCCGGAGAAGAAGATGAGGACTCTGGATTTGGAGCGCTCTGGAGAGTTTGGAGGCGTGGGGAGAAGTTTGCGGAGGAGTTATGGTAGAAGTGAAGGGCGCCGACCGCGCGCCCAGGCTTTATTGACCAGCTCCCGAGTCGTGGTGGGCCCCGCCACGTCGCCCGTTGGAGCCGAGGAGGTCGTGGCCGCGGGTGCAACCGCTGCGTGTCACGTGTCGCGGCCCTGTCAGGCATCTTTGGCCCCTCGACGCTTCGCCTTCGTCCATGGGCCTCGGCGTGCCCATCGCGGGCCCGGGGGCTACTGTCGGCACAGTGGAAACCAGGGTACCACGGGCCGGCCTGCCAGGGCCCACAAGATCCTTTGGATGATTTTCGCTAAGGACCAGGCTCTCCAAGCCTGGCGAGCTTCGCGAGGATTTTCCCCTTGCGAAGGGTTTTTCTCCTCGCCAAGTATTCTCTCCCTTGGCGAGGGACCGCTCCTCGACAAGGCGTCTCCGACGCCACCCGCAATTCTGCTAAGGACCAAGCCGAAGGGCTCGGCGAGGCTTTTCGCCTCGCCGAGGCTCTTTCCTCATGAAGCCATCTCTGCCCCCGCGGCAGAGCGCACATGGGCTCTGCGCCATCCGCAGAGTGACGCGCGTGCCTACGCGCGATGACGACTACGCCGCAGTTGCTGTTTCCATGTATAAAGCAGTCAACAAAGCGGAGCCAAGCAAAGTGGACAACGAGTATTGCCTCTTTGGTGATAAGGGAACCGTCTGCAGCTACGCTCCAAGGACGACGTCACCGTGGGTCACCTCCCACCTCGGCAAGCGCTAGCCCACCGTCTAGCTGGTCGGTGCCCCTTTTCACCTTTGGTGACGCCGCTCCCCTGCCATGGACAGCGTCCACAACCTTTACCTTTATGGTGGACTTCACCTTTATCGTGCACCGCGCCTCTTCCGTCGTCGCCGTGTGGTAACCCTTCCCGCCCAAATGTTTGGGCGGAAGAGGTCCGAGACGCCTATAAAAGGGGAAGGGGTGCGCCCAAGCAAAGGGTTCGATCTTCGGTTGGGGCAGCTCTAGTAGACAAAAACCCTAGATCTGGAGACTAGCAAGTAGCCATTGTTAGCCACCTCGAGCTCGACAAGCTCTCCTTGTACTGTGAACTCTCCAAGCAGTGCAATACACAAAAGCAGGACGTAGGGGTTTTACCTCCACAAGAGGGCCCTGAACCTGGGTAAGACCGTGCGTTCCATCTCTGCAGTGCTGTCCCGCAGCGAGTCCGACGAGCACCGTCGCCGGAGCACGTTGAGGGTTGTTTGATTCCGTGTTCAGCCCCTTACTCGATCCTTCTCGAGACACACCCAGTTCCTGGGACAGTTCTCCGACAAAGAGACTTTTTGTATTGTGATTGCAGGGTTGCTTGAGAGGGATACCTTTGACCTCTACCTCCCTGAGTTCGATAAACCTTGGGTGATTCACTTAAGGGAAACTTGCTGCTGTTCTACAAACCTCTGCTCTTGGAGGCCCAACACTGTCTACAAGAATAGAAGCGTGTGTAGACATCAGTGAGCTATTAGTCACCTTCATCCGCAACTCCATCCGCTGCCACTCCTCTTTCACCGGAGATCAGCCTATGTTTCCTAGAAGGAACCACCCCGCCTGAAATGCATGAAGTAGATGTGGTGTGTGATTTCCCTGATGTTTTCCCGGAGGAATTGCCCGGCATGCCACCTGATCGCAGCGTGGAGTTTGTGATTGAGTTGGTTCCGGGAACCGCCCCAGTTTCCAAAAGGCCCTACCGCATGCCAACGGAAGAGCTATCTGAATTAAAGAAGCAACTTGATGAGCTGCTAGAAAAGGAATTCATCCGGCCGAGTAGCTCACCTTGGGGCTGCCCGGTCATCTTTGTCAAGAAGAGGGATACAAATGTTCCTCGTCTGGTTGTTGATTACCGCCCTCTGAATGCGGTGACCATCAAGAACAAGTATCCAATTCCTAGAATAACCGACTTGTTCGATCAATTAGCTGGTGCAACGGTATTCTCCAAGATGGATATGAGGTCAGGCTACCATCAGATTAAAATCCGAAAGGAGGATATTCCGAAGACGGCTTTCACTACCCGCTATGGGTTATATGAGTACACCGTCATGTCCTTCGGCCTCACAAATGCTCCTGCTACATTCATGAGGCTGATGAACTCCATCTTCCACGAGTACCTCGACAAGTTTGTCATCATTTACATCGATGACATCCTTGTCTACTCCAAAACCGAAGACGAGCATGCTGAGCATCTTCGACTTGTCTTGACCAAGCTTCGAGATCACCGCCTCTATGCCAAGTTCTCCAAGTGTGAGTTTTGTCTAAAAGAGCTCATCTTTCTCGGTCATGTGGTGTCAGCTGCTGGAGTAGCGGTGATACCAGACAAGATTCAGGCAATCCTGGATTGGCCAACTCCCAAGTCCACCAAAGATATCCGAAGTTTCCTTGGATTGGCGGGTTATTATCGCCGATTCATCGAGGGTTTTTCCAAAATAGCCAAGGCATTGACTGACCTTCTCAAGAAGAATAAACAATTTGTGTGGTCAGACAAGGCTGAAGAAAGTTTCCAAACTCTCAAGGTCAAGCTCACCACCACTCTGGTGCTTGTCCTTCCCGACACAGACAAGGACTTTGTCGTCTATTGTGATGCCTCACTCCAAGGCTTGGGCTGCGTGTTGATGCAAGAGGGCCATGTTGTCGCTTATGCTTCTCGTCAGCTCAAACCACATGAGCAAAATTATCCAACTCATGATTTGGAGCTTGCCGCCGTGGTACATGCTCTGAAGCAATGGAGGCCCTACCTGTTGGGCAACCGTTGTGAGATCTACTCCGACCATCAAAGTCTGAAGTACCTCTTCACCCAGCCGGATCTGAACTTGAGGCAGAGAAGATGGCTGGAATTGATCAAAGACTATGATGTGATCCTAAATTATCAACCCGGCAAGGCCAATGTCGTGGCCGATGCTTTGAGTCGCAAGGCCTATTGCAACACCGTGATGGTTGAAAAGGCCCAACCTGCTCTTCATGAGGAGTTTGCTATTCTGGAAATTGTTCCTTCCGGTTTTCTAGCTAACCTCGAGATCAAATCCACTCTTGAGGATGAAATCAAGGCCGCCCAGCAAAATGATGTGGAAATCCTAGAGATCAAAGAGAATATAGCTAATGGGAAGGCCAATTGTTTCTCGGTTGATGACAGTGGTGTTGTCTATTTCGGTGACCGCCTAGTGGTGCCCAAGAGTGGGAACACAAAAGAGTTGATCCTCTCAGAAGCTCACGAGTCACCCATCTATATTCATCCGGGTAGCACCAAAATGTACCAAGATCTTCGCCGGCAATTCTGGTGGTCTTGCATGAAGCGCGAGATCGCCGAGTATGTGGCTGAATGCGACGTCTACCGCCGAGTGAAGGCTGAACATCAAAGGCCAGCTGGTACCCTTCGCCCCATAGACATTCCTGAATGGAAATGGGATGAAATTGGTATGGATTTCATTACCGGTTTTCCAAGATCACAAAGGGGTAACAATGCCATTTGGGTAGTCATTGATCGCCTATCCAAGGTCGCCCACTTCCTCCCCGTTCGTGAGGATATAACTGCTAAGCAACTAGCCGAGTTGTACCTTGCACGGATTTTTCCCCTCCATGGTATCCCTTTGAGCATCATATCGGAGCGAGGAAGTCTATTTGTATCCAAATTCTGGCAGAGTTTCCAAAGTGCTTTGGGAACCCGTTTGAACCTGAGCACTGCTTACCACCCTCAGACTGATGGCCAAACTGAAAGGGTGAACCAAGTCCTTGAGGACATGCTCCGGGCGTGTGTCATCTCCTTCGGCAAGGGTTGGGAGAAATACCTTCCCCTCGCTGAGTTCTCCTACAACAATAGCTACCAAGCCAGTTTGCAAATGGCTCCCTTTGAGGTCCTTTATGGGAGAAAATGCCGAACTCCTCTCAATTGGTCTGAAACCAGAGAGAGGTCACTCTTCGGTCCTGATGTGATCAATGAAGCCGAGGAGAAGGTTCGCATCATTCAGGAAAATCTCAAGGCTGCTCAATCCCGGCAGAAAAGCTATTATGACAAACATCATCAAGAGGTCCACTATGAAATTGGTGATAAGGCCTATCTTCGAGTTTCTCCTCTCCGAGGCATTCATCGCTTCGGGATCAAGGGCAAATTGGCACCTCGCTATGTTGGCCCTTTCACCGTCTTAGCCAAGCGAGGAGATCTCTCCTATCAACTTGAGTTGCCCTCCAGTTTCCTGGATGTGCATGATGTGTTCCATGTCTCCCAACTCCGTCATTGCTTTAAGGATCCAATCCGTGGGGTTGATCATGAGGCATTGGACATTCAGGAGGATTTGACCTATCGCGAGCATCCTATCCGCATCTTCGATGAAGCGGAGAGGAAAACCCGCAACAAGACCATCAAGTTCCTCAAAGTTCAATGGTCCAACCATTCCGAGGAGGAAGCCACATGGGAGCGAGAAACTAGCCTTCGTCAGGAATACCCCGCCTTCTTCGCTCAAGCCTAGAATCTCGGGACGAGATTCCTGTAAGGGGGGTAGAATTGTAACAGCCCCAACTTGGTAATGAAAAATACGAAGAATTTTTCCACTTTTTGTTTCCATGTTTGCATCATAGCATCCATATGCATTTGCTATTTCCAACAAACAACATATGCAAGCTATTAAAATGAGGAGGCAAACTTCCCAACAACCAAAGCAATGCAATTGATCAACTTGTCAAACAAAGTATTCTTGGACTTCCAAATTGTCTAGGAAGTTCCAAATTATATCTTAGAACAAATAGTCACCATCCCATTTGTTGACAAGCCAAGATTTAAAATTTTGAGAATTCAATTTGGCTTAATTCAATTCCTAATTTTTAAACCAAGTTAAACATTCCAAAAATTCAAACTAAAATCATGGAGAGTTTCATTTCCATCCTAGGAGTCTCCATGAATATTTTCATTATTTTTGGAAATACTTAAGTGCTCCAAATAAATGTATTTTGCAATTTATCAAAACTAGCAAAGTGGCCCGCGCATACGCGCGGGCGTCATATGCCCGTCTAATTTTAGAAATATAGAACAATGACATAGTAAGTAATATGACAATAAAGTGGAACGTAGATGGAAAACTTGAGTATACAATAGTTTCAAGTATTGTATGCATGGAACAACATAGAATACTGGAATTTCCCTTTTCATTTTCTCATACTGCATTTTTTCTACTTTCTTTAAGTTAGCAAATTTATACACAAATAGGACCCGGAAAGGTGACTGGTATGTCGAATAAAAGTAGAGTATGTATTTAGAACTGATGCAAGTGCTTGAGCAGAAGGGCCAACCTAACAATAATAATAATAATAATAATAATAATAATAATAATAATATCGTCAATACAGTTATCATTATTTTAACCAATTAAATGTTCTCATTATCCTACTCCAGCACTTGCCATGACAACCATTTCCATTCACCTGTAAAATAGAGATGTGCTTGTTATAACGAAAATAACTTCAATGCCCAGAAAGAAATTTTAAGAATTATATTGGGTACAATAATAAATAATCAAAATACAACACTCCTTCAAAAAATATGTCCAACATTTCAATAAAGTTGACATATATAAATTGTATAGATCAAATATTATTATAGAAAAACAATAGAGCTCAATTCAGTTTGTAAGGAAATCCTAAATTAAACACAATACGTTTTTCAACTCAAGTAAATCTTAAATACATGATACCGTACTACATTTCTTTTACTTCCTCGAACATCAGTTTTATTAGCAATGGCATGTAACAATATCAAAGGATGTCTAATTGGTGTAACATGATAATTACTTTTGCGTTAATTGAGGAAATAAAATGCAATATACATATTGTACAAATAATGGGAGTGCACCCCTCAAGATAAAGCTGTGTAGTCTCTAGTTTAAGGAGCTACATTAAGATTTATTCATTTGGAATTTTGGACTGAAAAATAATAATTCGTGGCCAGTTTTGAGTATCAATTTATAATGCAAAAAAATATTGCAGTGTGAACAAAATTTGTAGCTTATGTATTTATACGTAAATATAAAAGCCATATTTCAGTGTCTATCTCAGTCTAGTATATATGACCTTCTCCTATCGCTGTTGCATCATAAAGGACTTTGAAAGCATAGTAGTTATTACCAAAAATAAATTACATTTGACCAATGTTCATTTGAATCACTTTAACGCTCTAGGATATAGCTTCTTTTATAACCAAAGCTTTAGCCACTACAAATAGAAGAATATTTTCACCATTCAGGAGAAAAGCACCTGAACTTATAAGTACTAATGAGGACTGCTAAATGGAGATAAACATTAGAAGAAATGTGAAATAGGCAATACATGAGATGTTGTAATAAACTATCTGTGGCATGTATCTATCTTATCCACGTAACGAAAGTAAACAGCATCTGGTACTATACTGCATTAAAAACAGAGTGAAAAAAAATGGAATAGTTGATAAAAAATATGAGCATACCAGCACCGTCTTGCAGACAGTACCATATAAATCATGATTGGGAGTTTAGAACGTATATACATTTCATGGTCAATGCTATCATAAAAGGGTCATTTTAAACACTTACAGTTCAGACTATGAGGGAAAATTTTAAATGCAGCACTATTTTTTGGGAGCTTTTGCAAGTTAAGAATTGATCAAACACCTAGAGTGGATTGTCTAACGGCCAGAAATAATAAAAATGAAGAGTAAGGAAGAAAGATTGGAACTTAAGTGCCTCTAACTGAAAATAAGTACCCTGGACTCCTCATTCAAGGTTATTTAAGCTAATTTTAGTCATTTAATTAGCAAGCTCCCTCGAACGTGGTATTGTCATTGTCACCTCTGGTCATGATTCTGCACATTAAACACATGGTCGCCTCTTGATACCTTGCACGATAAGTGTGGAGCACCCGGGATAAATTATCCTGGGAGATTGAGCTATTTTCCATTTTCGGCCACCTAGCTTTCTGCGGCGTTACAACTGTAGACTCCAAACCACAACGGTCAATCAACTACTGGAACTTGATCGCGAATTAGAGAATATTGAAAGAAGTGAACCAATAATATGTTTGTCAACTCCCGAACAAATTAAGACTATAAGCTGACCAACTCAAACGATTATCTAAGAAAGTGAACCTACCAGAATACTACATAGAAACCTACCGACATATTTCATATGGTGTAGATAGCAATGTAAAAAAAAAAATCCATATCTATATGATACACATTTGAGACAAAAGTAAGACTAATCCTTTAATCATAACTGAGTAGATTTAATCATAGGCTGTATGTCCATAAAATGAGTGGTGTACTGCAACAAACATTATTTCACTCTTAAAAACCTTAAAACTGAGATATGTACTGGAAAGCTTATACATTGAATGATGAGCATTGTATGGTCCTTAAGAGATTACGTGATCCCCAAAACTATGATTGTACCTGTGGAGAGTTGGCGAACGACTGCGCGCTTAGAAAATTTACTCAATTATTTTTACTTAAAGGTGTTTGCTCATGTATCATGCAAAGCATGCAGAGAGAGTGGTGTTACTTACAAAGTTATGTCAGACATCAATAATAACACTTATGCTTGACAGAATACGAAGAAGCTATGTATTTTCTTTAATAAATCAACCCGTCAAAGAACAATTAAACACACCAAATGGTTTTCAGTTTTTCAGGATATCCAATATATGTGCACGGATGGTGATTTTTGAGGTAAAACTGTTGCCACTTAAAGTCTGGAGTAAGTGCAGCATATGCTTCTTCCTTTAGAGGAAAGTATGGGCTAGATATACTGCATATTATGTACATACATAGCTGAATACTATCAGTAGATGGACTGCAGGGAAGCATATTGAAGAGGGAAGAGAACACGAAGTATTGCTAGATTTCAAGAACATAAATCACTGAGGTCTCGTCCTAACCATCATTAGTGAAAACTATAAAAATAAATAGAGCATGTGAGGGCTTAGCAGGGTCATTTGAACTTCCTAATTTCTCCATCACATAAAACTATGATGTTAACCTTATTTGAGTGCATCTTCTGCACCCAAATATTCAAAGACAATAGGAACAAATCTGTATAGAAGCGTTAATTGCAGGAATTTGTTTTATGAATAAACTGAGCATTAGGCACATATTGTTTACATGATTCGAGCGTATTCCGACTCCTATATCTGTACAAATTATAATTTTGTAGGAACAACACGTACAAAATAAATGATTAGTTAACAGAAGCCGGCATGATGTAATCTTTTCATATTGTCATCAATATGATAATGAACAAACCATTATGGAATTAGGTCAGCGGTTCACCTTTAATGTTTTTGGATGGCTCATTAGGCAAAGCCTAGGTCCGGTTGATTGCAGTCCATGTGGTTGGTACATTCTCTCTAGATCGTTGATCATACTTGAAGAAAAAATCGAAGGAACAGCACGAGCATTGCTAGTAACTATAAGCAGGAGGCTTAATGAGTTCCGTACAAGCTACAGTGGCTCTCTAGTTCGGATCATCAATCTGCTGCTACAGAGTTCCGATGCAGGAAGGAAGATCCGAACGAACCACTGTATATATAGACATTAGTAATGAAAAATAAATTTAATCACCGACGCATGCACTTTTCCGTGATGAGGAGTTCCAAGTCTCAGCTATGGTTCAACACTCACCTGAAGCTGCAGATGCCGAAAAGGCATGGACGCAGTACTGCGTATTTGGTCTGTCTCAGCTGAGGCGATTCGGCAGGACGGCTGGTTGTCGGCGGCCCGGCTCCATGACTGATTACTCTATTTGCTCTGTTCGATCGTATACATTGGAGAGTAGATGCATGAAGCGGCAGTTTACAAAAGCCAATAAGCTTACCAGTGCGAAGATCCCATGACGATTTGGAAGAGCCAGAGGATCGCTTGAGCTTTAAGGAGAAGAGCCGACTACCAATGGCATCGGGAGACGGCCGTGGCGGCGGCATGAGGACGGGGAGACGATAGCCTTGCTAGGCTTTTTCTTTAGATGGTCAAGAGGTGCGTGAAGAATAACCTATGGCATAGGTGGGTAATTTTTTCTAACTCTAAAGAAGATCTAACGGCTGTGCTATGTCAGCAGGCTAAATCGATGGCCAGATGTTTTGCTTTTTTGTGGGATTTTCTAGCACCTCTATCTTTTTTCTGGTGAGCCCATCATGTACCTTTAGTATATAATAGATTTGTATGGAATTTAAAGTTTTATGTTCCTTAACATCATGAGGCAAAATCTTTATTTTAAGGAAATCAACTTCATGAGACAGACTATCAACTTTAACAACAAGATTATCAAGTTTCTCAAGTTTTTATTCAACAATTTTATTGAAAGACTTTTGTGAAGTGATAAAATATTTAAGCATGCTTTCAAGATCAGAGGACACGCCTCTATTATTATTGTAAGAGTTACCATAAGAATTGCCAGAAGGATTACCATTATTTGGTGGATAAGGTTTATAATTATTATTACCAAAGTTGTTCCTATAGCATTGTTGTTGAAATTATTTTAACAAAATTAACATCAACTTTCTCTTCATGAGCAACCAAGGAAGATAAAGGAACATTATTTGGATCAATAGGAACCTGTTTGCTATCAAGCATAGACATAATCATATCAACCTTATCACTTAAAGAGGAGATTTCCTCGACATAATTTACCTTCTTACCACTAGGAGCTCGTCATTGCGAATAATTTGCCATCATCTCATCCAAGAGTTTTGTTGCAGCACCTAATGTGGTGGACATGAAGGTACCTCCAGCGGCCAAGTCCAATAGGTTCTTGAAGAAAAATTCAATACTGCATAAAAAGTTTGGATGACCATCCAAGTAGTCAGTCCATGAGTGGGACAATATGTAACTAGAGATTTCATTCTCTCCCAAAGTTGAGCAACATGTTCATTATCAAATTGTTTAAAGTTCATAATGTTACTCCTTAGTTGTATAATTTTTGCAGGTGGATAATACTTCCCAATAAAAGCATCTTTGCATTTAGTCCAAGAATCAATACTATTCCTAGGCAAAGACAATAACCAATCTTTAGCACGTCCTCTTAAGGAAAAAGGAAAAAGTTTTAGTTTTATGATGTCGCCCTCTACTTCTTTATATTTTTGCATATCACATAACTCAACAAAGTTATTTAAATGAGAGGCGGCATCATCACCACTAACACCAGAAAATTGCTCTTTCATGACAAGATTTAACAGAGCAGGCTTTATCTCATAAAATTCGGCTGTGGAAGCCGGTGGAGCAATAGGTGTGCATATAAAGTCATCATTATTCGTGCTAGTAAAGTCACACAACTTAGTGTTCTCAGCTGAACCCATTTCCACAATATAGAAGCAAGAAACTAAGCAAAACAAAAAGAGACTAGTTGATGGAATTTTTAATTTTTTTGTGTTTTTCAGTTTTAGAGCAAACGAAAGGCAAAACAAGACTAACAAAAAATATACTAGGCAAGACAATAACAAAGTAAAGTGAAAGGATGTGTGAAACTCCCCTAGCTGAAGCTTCCAAGTCCCCGGCAACGGCGCCAGAAAAAAGAGCTTGATGACGTGGATCACACGTTCGCTGGGGAACCCCAAGAGGAAGGTATGATGCAGCAAAGCAGCAGTTTCCCTTGATTACAAAACCAAGGTTATCTAACCAGTAGGACTTGGAGAAGGCCTTGCTAGGTGTCAACGGTGCCAGAAAAATAGCTGTTGGTGGGAGACTTAGTAGTTCGAGAAGTCTTCTTGGCGTGTTGACGTGGACCTGCACACAATCACAAACAAACTACTTTGCCCCAACGAAACAGAGAGGTTGTCAATCTCTCCGGCTTGCCGAACACAAAGAATTAAATGTGCAGATGTAAAATATGAAGAGAGTGAAATATGACCAGCGAGCAATTGATGATGAAAAGCTATTAAAACGGTTGTAAACAATGTAGGAAAATAGGACCGGGGTCCACAGTTCACTAGTGGTGTCTCTCCAGAAGATATACATGATGGGTAAATAAATTACAACATGGCAATTGACAGAATTGTGGCGCACAACAATGCTATCATAAAACAATATAGTTCACCGTTTCATCTAATATGGGCATTACGTCAAAATACATAGACCATCATCCAACCGCATCTATGACTAATAATCCACCCCGGGATTGCTATCCAGCATGTCACCCCGAAATATTAAGTTGCAAGCAACATATCATTGCAATAAGCAAAGTGCGTAATGTTAGCAATGTAAATAACATAAGGAAATCACACCGCTGTTTTCTCCCTAGTGGCAACAACACATCTTTAGTCTTGATCGTTTCTGTCAACCCGAGCTCAGACAAAAAGAGGCATGAACCCACTATCTAGCATAAATACTCCCTCATACAACACTAATAATTACTTGGCCAAAGCATCCACTAGCATCGGAGAGCATGCAAGATCATAGATAAAACATAAAACATAGATGAACAAGAGTAATGATTTCCATAATTCATCGGATCCATGAAAACACAATCATGTAGCAGTTACAGATAATATGATCTTGATCATGATAGGCAGCTCACAAGATCTAAGCAATGGAGTACAAGGAGGAGAGACAACCATCTAGCTACTGCTATGGACCCGTAGTCCCGTGGTGGACTACTCACGCATCACTCCGGAGGCAGGCATGGTGATGTAGAAGCCTCCGGTGTCGATTCCCCTCTCCGGCGGGGTGCCGGGAAGAGCTGCAGAACCCTCCCGAACTAGGGTTGGCGATGGCGGCGGCCTCGGACGTCTTCTGGAAAATATGATCGGGTACTTAGGGTTTTCGGGTCGAAGACAATTTATAGGCGAAGGGGCGACACGAGGCGATGCCGGAGGCGACCAGGTGGGACCCAGCCGCGGCCAGGCCCTGGGCCGCGCCTGGTGGTCATCCGGTGGCTGTGGGTCCCCCCTGCATGCGACCTTCTGACTCCGGACTTGTTTCTGCTTGGAAATAATTCCCGTAAATTTTCAGCATATTCCCGTAAACTTTAAAAAATTCAAAAGAAAATTATGGGGACCTTCATTATTTTATAGGGAGCCTCCATGAATATTTTCACTATTCTTGAAAATGTTTAAGTACCCCAAGTAAATGGATTTTGGAAAATTATCGAAATTGCCATATTCAAACCCTATGAACAAATGTTGCTCAAAACATTTAATTTTGCCACACAACTTTTTGTGGAGCTTCTACATGTTATGGGGAGCCTACATGAATATTTCCATAATTTTCAGAAATGTTTAATTGGCTCAAATAAATCCTAAAAGTCTACTGGACCAATTAGCAATTAAACTTTTACTGGAGCCAGGGGGCTAAGCGCAAAACCGCCATCTTCTTCCCTGTAGCTCGCCGCTGCAGCGACCGAGCTCGCTCCCGCTCGTCCCCGCCGCACCCTCTCGATGCGTCCAGCTCCCTGGTGGCCATAGGAGGCCACCGAGACGCGCTATCTCTCTCTCTCCCCTAGCTCACTTTTCTCACGCACCCAAACCCTAACCCTAATCCTACCCGAGCTCCTGCCCGCCGCCGTCACGGAAGCCATCGAATCCGGCCGCCCCGAAGCAAACCGACGCCGCCACCAGCTCCGCCTAGTCTCCCTCTTCTTCCTTGTCCAAGGAATCATGCCGGGGAGCCCGGAGTCATCTCCTTCGTCCTCGTCTTCTTCTACTCCTACCGCCGGCCGCTGAGCACCCTTGCCGCCGCTTCCGAGCTCCTCGCCCCTCTCTGGCCTGCTATTCGCGCTCAGGGTGAGCTCACTGTCCTCCTGGACCTCTCCTTCCTCTCCCTTCCACTCTGTGCCGCTCTCCCTCCGAACGCCGCCGTCGGCCGCCGCTGCACCTCGCCGTGGACGCCGCTCCGGTGACCTCTTGGTCCTTGCGCCGCCACCCTTAGCTAGAACTCGTCGAGGCACGTCGAACACGGCCTGTAGCTAGTCCCCGCTTGCTGGTTTCCGTCGGCCGCGTGCTCGCCACCGCCGTGGTCACCACCGACGCCGGCCTCGAAACCGGCCCGGCTGGCCAGGAGGCCGGCAGGCTCAGGAACGTGCCCGGCCTGGGTGCCGGTCTGGGCCGGCCAGGAGGCCGGCTGGCTCAGACATGAGCCCGGCCTGGAAACCGGCCCAGGCCGATCTGGAGGCCGGCCCGTTTAAAAAATAAAATAAAATAAAAATAAATAAAAATAATAACTAAATAAATGTTGTTCCAAAATTTGCAAATGATATACCAAAATGATCAGCAACTCAAAGGCTACCTAGCTATGCTATTTTCACATCTTGACAACAATTTTTCCTTTGATGTTTTTTCAAAATGGTTAAAGATTTAAATTTGAATAATCGTTTAATTCGCCGTTTATTCTTCGTTAATCAGAAAAATGCAAACGAAGTATCAAATTGATCAGCAATTCAAATGCTATCTAATCATGCTAATATCACATCATGAAAACAACTTTTATTTTGGTGTGATTCTTTAATTGGTTAAAAGAATTAAATTCAAATAATCATTTAATTCACATTTTATTCATCGATAATTGGAAAATCACAAACGAGGTACCAAAATGATCAGAAGAACAATACCTATCTATTCATGTCATGTTCATGCATATTTAAGCCAATTTTTAGTAATGTAATAATTTATAAACAATGTGGTCACTAAGTTAAATATGGGGTTGCTTCCAAATAATTGCACTAATTATTTGGCACTCCATTTAAATTGTTAGCTAAATTATATGATGATATCATTGCATAAACTTGACATGTCATCATGATTGCGTATTGCACCTTGTCTTCGTGTTATTTATTTTGTTCTTCTGTGATGTTTGGGTATCGATAGATTCAGGAGTTGAGGTTTCCCCTACATACCCCGACGATCCGTACTACACGCCCCGTCAGCAAGGCAAGAGATAACCTAACCTTCTTGGCATATATCATCCTATTGTTTTATACAAATATTTTATCCACCATAATATTGCATTCGGTTCTAATGTCAACTTTTGGTCAATGCTAGAGTATCCTATGAATGCATGTTCCCCAAACCAATACATGTTTCCCCTCCTATTAACCATAGGTTGATGTGTTGGCCTGAGATAAAGATATATTTGTTGTATATATATATATGCTTAGCTATGCTTAGTCAAATGCTAAATTGTCCGGTGAATTATTCCCATAATTATGATGTTGATGGAATGTTCGGACATGGTGGTTACTTATGGTACTTAATTAAATTGCTTAAAAAGGCTTGGATGAGTTGCCATCGGGGATGGTGTTTTTATCATTCTTGCCGCCTAGATGCGAGTTCTTTACCTCTTGAACCAAGACGAGCGTGCTTCCATTGGTGGGAGTATGGGCTCCTTACTAATTGAATAACTTGTGCGGGCGTATCCAAGGGTGCTCTAGTTTGCGCTTTCCATTTGCGTGTGAGTTACAGGTGGATGAGGCGCGATGAAGAGGGTGTGGTGGTGTTAGGATGTGGCGATGGGGGCAAGGGCTGAAATAGACTGGATAAACTTGTCCTGTCACCACGATGATCCTTGGATAGTCTCATGCGAGGTAAGGGTTTAACCGCACCCACTTGCCAGCTTTCCTTGGAAGAGAGCTAATCAGGCGAGCCGGACGGTACCAATGGGTAAATTAGTACACCCCTGCAGGGTTAAATCTTTTCGAAAAGTCGTGTCCGTGGTTATGGACGACAAGATCATAGAAAACATGAACTTAATTAAAATCTGGCAACTAGAGGTTGCAGCTTGACAACATTGTGTAAAAGGTTCATTTCCTCGAGGGTGATTCGAGGGAGTGCCTTGGTGGAGATGAGAGGTGATTTCTGGCTACTTGTGGTTCAAGGTGAACCGAAGAAAGATGTTTACTATCTTACCCCTTTGAGAAAAACCTTCTGAGTAGCCGATGCCATGAGAGTTATGTATTTAAAAATGAAAACTAGCTTTATGCAAACAACTACTATGCAGCTTTAGAGCCATGTCATTATTGGGCCTATATCGCCCTACTAAACTTGCGAGTACGTCGTACTCAGTCTCTCTTTGTTGATTATTAATTGTTTCAGAGGAGGACATCACCGAGCAGGAAGGTGGGTTCTTCGTTGACATCGACGAGTAGTCTGGGGTTCCCAGGTGGCAGCTTGGGACATCGTGGAACAAGCTGGCTGGGATGTTTATCTGTAGGCCTCTTAGGCCCTATTTTGGATCTTGTTGTTTAGACAACATATTTGGCTTCCGCTTGTTGTACTGATGGGTCTGTGACCCCTGTTGTGTAATTTGTATCTTTCTCGCTATATGAGTTGCTATATGATCTTTTGTGTCGTAGAGTCTGTGATGTGCCAGTTGTTCCACAAGTCTTGATCTCTTTATTATACATTGATAGCTACGCCAGTGTTTATCGCATGATCGAGGTGTTGCATGGGAGCGGTAACCCCATGCCCTTCAATTGTGTAGCATAGCCAGTGGGCTACATAGCCTCTCTGTATAATTCCGGGGTCGGGGCGCTACAAATTGGTATCAGAGCAGGACTGCCTGTAGGAAACCCTTTCTATTGGTCGATGTCGTGTCTAGTGATCGAGAAAATTATTTATAACCTAAAAATGAGTTGTGGAAACCCTCTTAGGATTCTTTTTACTCCTTACCCAACTCGCTCTAACTCTGAGTTCTCTTACATCGATTTGTTTTAATCGTTGTGTCAAAGTTTAGGCTCTCGGGGTTGGGTTCTTACCGTCCATTGTGTGTCTCGAGTCCTTTACTTCTGTGTTGCTACCGCCGCGTTGACATGGTGTCACACGTGGTTGCTTTGTTTTGTTCATTTTGTGTTAGTACCATCATAAATCTCTGTACCATGGAGGACGCTAATGCTCTATCCTAAACATTCGGAGATGGATACTAACTGTGTCGTTGTTCCAAATCTTCAGAATGGCTCCTGCCCGTCGTGGTAACCAAGGTGATCCTGAGCCACCGCCGCCACCCTCAATGGCGGAGGTCCTGATATATGGCTATTGAGGAGAACCACCTGCGCAATGAGCGTCTGCTCGAGCAGTTGGTGCAGCAGGGCGCCAGGAGGAACAATGACTGCAACACTCTCACCGAGTTCTTGCGGTCCCAGCCACCAACCTTCTCTGAAGCTAGAGAGCCACTGGATGCTGATGATTGGCTCCGTGCTCTCGAGCGCAAGTTCGCCGCACTGCATGTTCTGGTGGCTGAACAAGTGAACTTCGCCACCTACCTTCTGAGAGCCATGTGTCAATGTTTGATGCTGGCCATGTCTTCACCTAGGATGAGTTCTGCACCGCCTTCCGTGCGGCATACATCCCCAAGCCCATCATGGACCTCAAGAGGAGGGAGTTCCTGGATCTGACCCAGGGACGCATGGACATCCAAGCTTATGGGCGTGAGTTCAACCACCTCTCCCGTTACGCCCCTCGGGACGTGACCAATGATGAGGCAAGCAGTATCTATTCCGCAAGGGGCTTGCACCGCGGCTCCGATATGAGTTGTTGCCCTTCAAGTTCTAGTCCTACCAGGAGCTGTACAACCAGGCTCTCACTATGGAGCAAGGTAGGAAGGAGCTGGAGTCTTCCAAGAGGCCAGCTCCAATGGACAATCAGAGCTCCTCTTCTTCTGAGGGCAAGAAGCGCAGGGTCTTTGTGCCCTTCAGTGTTGTGCCTCGTGCTCCTTTCGCAGCAAGGCCCTCGGGATACAGGCCACCTCCGCCTCGCCCAGCTACTTTGACCTTGGGTATGGCTGGAGGTGGTTTTCGTCCTCAGCTGCCACCACCACCACCGAGGCCCACTTGCTACAGCTGTGGCCAGTCGGGTCACTACTCAAGGGAGTGTCCTCAGAAGGCACCTGCTACCTCAACCCCTGCACCAGCTCCCTCTACACCAGCGGCCAAGGCTATGACTGTTAACCGTGGTCGTCTGACCCACATCTCTGCTGAAGGAGTTGAAGAGGACCCCGATGTTCTCATGGGTACGCTTCGAATTAATGCATATCCAGCTTCAGTCTTGTTTGATTCTAGAGCATCGCATTCATTCATATCCATAGCATATGCACACAACCATCGAATACTGTTTGTGAACATGGACTCCCCTCTAGTGGTCAAAACACAAGGCTCTAGTTGGCACACCAACTGGATCGCTCCTGAGGTTCAGGTTTCCATAGGGTCAATACCCTTTCCGTTCTCGTTGATAGCTCTGAAGTCCGATGGAATAGATGTCATTCTGGGCATGGATTGGCTAGTCAAATATCAGGCCAACTTGAATTGTGCTGCCAAGACTATCACAGTGACCCACCCAACATACGGGCTAGTGCGTTACTGGTCCCCTACATCCGCAACTCCATCCGCTGCCACTCCTCTCTCTCTCCGGAGATCAGTCTGTACTTTATGGAAGGTATCACCCCACCTGAAATGCATGAGGTAGCGGTGGTGTGTGATTTCCCTGATGTCTTCCCTGAGGAATTGCCTGGCATGCCACCTGATCGAAGTGTGGAGTTTGTCATTGAATTGGTTCTGCCCCAATTTCCAAAAGGCCCTACCACATGCCAGCGGAAGAGCTAACTGAACTGAAGAAACAAATTGATGAGTTGGTGGAGAAGGAATTCATTCGGCCGAGTAGCTCACCCTGGGGCTGCCCGGTCATCTTTGTCAAGAAGAGGGATTCAAATGTTCCTCGTCTGGTTGTTGATTACCGGCCTCTAAATTCGGTAACCATCAAGAACAAGTACCATATTCCCCGAATCACTGACCTATTCGATCTGCTAGCTGGTGCAACAGTATTCTCCATGATGGATCTGAGGCAGGCTACCATCAGATCAAAATCAGAAAGGAGGATATTCCAAAGACGGCTTTCACTACCCGTTATGGGTTATATGAGTATACCGTCATGTCCTTTGGCCTCACCAATGCCCCGGCTACCTTCATGAGGCTTATGAACTCCATCTTCCATGAGTACCTCGACAAGTTCATTATAATATACATTGATGACATCCTCGTGTACTCCAAAACCGAAGAAGAGCATGCTGAGCATCTTCGGCTAGTTCTGACAAAGCTTCGTGATCATCGTCTCTATGCCAAGTTCTCCAAGTGTGAGTTTTGGTTAAAGGAGCTCATCTTCCTAGGTCATGTGGTGTCAGCTGCTGGAGTAGCTGTGATACCTGACAAGATTCAGGCAATCCTGGATTGGCCAACTCCAAAGTCCGTCAAAGACATCCGTAGCTTCCTTGGGTTGGCGGGTTATTACCGCCGATTCATCGAGGGCTTTTCCAAGATAGCCAAAGCATTGACTGACCTTCTAAAGAAAGATAAAAAGTTTGTGTGGACAGACAAAGCTGAAGAGAGCTTCCAAACTCTCAAAGTCAAACTCACGACCACACCTGTGCTTGTCCTTCCTGACACAGACAAAGACTTTGTCGTCTACTGTGACGCATCACTACAAGGCTTGGGCTGTGTGCTAATGCAAGAAGGCCATGTGGTAGCCTATGCTTCTCGTCAACTCAAACCGCATGAGCACAACTATCCAACTCATGATCTAGAGCTTGCTGTCGTGGTTCATGCTCTGAAGCAATGGAGGCCCTACCTGTTGGGCAACCGTTGCGAAATCTTCTCGGATCATCAAAGTCTGAAGTATCTCTTCACCCAGCCAGATCTGAATCTCCGACAGAGAAGATGGTTGGAATTAATCAAGGACTATGATGTGACCCTCAACTATCAGCCCGGCAAGGCCAACGTCGTGGCAGATGCTCTGAGTCGCAAAGCTTATTGCAACACTCTAATGGTTGAAAAGGACCAACCTGCTCTTCATGAGGAGTTTGCCCGCTTGAATCTGGAAATTGTTCCTTCCGGATTTCTGGCAAACTTAGAGATCAAGTCCACTCTTGAGGATGAAATCAAGGCAGCACAGCAGCAAGATGCTGACATCCTCGAGATCAAAGAGAAAATAGCTAATGGGAAGGGCAATTGTTTCTCTGTTGATGACCACGGTGTTGTGTACTTTGGTGACTAGTGGTGCCCAAGAGTGGGAATACAAAAGGGTTGATACTCTTAGAAGCTCATGAATCACCCATTTCGATTCATCCGGGTAGTACTAAAATGTACCAAGATCTTCGCCGTCAATTCTGGTGGTCTTGCATGAAGCGAGAGATTGCCGAGTATGTTGCTGAATGTGACGTCTATCGCCATGTGAAGGCTGAACATCAAAGGCCAGCGGGTACTCTTCGCCCCATAGCTATTCCCGAGTGGAAATGGGATGAAGTTGGTATGGACTTCATTACTGGATTTCCCAAGTCAGAAAATTGGAATAATGCCATCTGGGTGGTCATCGACCGTTTGTCCAAGGTCGCTCATTTCCTTCTGGTTCGTGACGATATTCGAGCAAGCCAACTTGCTGATCTGTACCTTGCCCGGATTGTTCCTTTGCATGGGGTTCCTTTGCGGATTATCTCAGACCGGGGAAGCTTGTTTGTGTCCAAATTCTGGCAGAGTTTCCAAACCGCTATGGGAACCCGTCTCAACTTCAGCACGGCTTATCATCCTCAGACTGATGGTCAGACTGAGAGGGTGAACCAAGTCCTTGAGGACATGCTTCGGGCATGTGTTATCTCCTTCGGTAAGGGTTGGGAAAAGTATCTCCCCCTCGTCGAGTTCTCCTACAACAACAGTTATCAAGCTAGTCTGCAAATGGCTCCCTTTGAGGTTCTCTATGGGAGAAAATGTCGGACTCCTCTGAATTGGTCTGAAACCGGAGAGAGGCCACTCTTCGGTCCTGATGTGATCAATGAGGCTGAAGAGAAAGTCCGTATCATTCGGGAGAATCTCAAGATTGCTCAGTCCAGGCAGAAGAGCTATTATGATAAACATCATCAGGAGGTTCACTATGAAATCGGTGACAAAGCCTATCTTTGAGTCTCTCCCCTCCGAGGCGTTCGTCGTTTCGGGATCAAGGGAAAATTGGCACCTCGCTTTGTTGGTCCTTTCACCGTCCTAGCCAAGCGAGGAGATCTCTCCTACCAACTCGAGCTACCATCAAATTTCCCGGATGTGCATGATGTGTTTCATGTCTCTCAACTCCGTCGTTGCTTCAAGGATCCTATTCGTGGGGTTGATCATGAAGTGTTGGATATCCAGGAGGATTTGACTTACCGTGAGCATCCTGTCCGCATCTTGGATGAAGCGGAAAGGAAGACCCGTAACAATGACCATCAAGTTCCTCAAAATTCAATGGTCTAACCATTCCGAAGAAGAAGCAACTTGGGAACGTGAAACTAGTCTTCGTCAGGAATATCCCGCCTTCTTCACTCAAGCCTAGAATCTCGGGACGAGATTCCTGTAAGGGGGGTAGATTTGTAACAGCCCCAGTTTGGTACTGAAAAATATGAATAATTTTTCCACTTTTTCATCTCATGTTTGCATCATGGCATGCATTTGAAATTACTAATTCCAACAAGCAACACTTGAAAACATTTAAAAGGGGAAGCAAAACCTTCCCAACCTCCAAACCAAATGCATTACTTAAAATTGGTTAAACAAATTTCAATTTGAACTATCATATTTGTCCAAGAAGTTCCATGAATATATTTTATAAATACTTGCCAAGGGCAATTTCTTGCCAAGCAAGAAATAAAACTGAGAATTCAAAATTGGTTCAAATCAATTTTGAATTTTGAAACTAAGTTAAACTTTCAAAAATTCAAAGAAAATTATGGGGAGCTTCATTATTTTATTGGGAGCCTCCATGAATATTTTCACTATTCTTGAAAATGTTTAAGTACCCCAAGTAAATGGATTTTGGAAAATTAACGAAATTGCCATATTCAAACCCTATGAACAAATGTTGCTCAAAACATTTAATTTTGCAACACAACTTTTTGTGGAGCTTCTAAATGTTATGGGGAGCCTACATGAATATTTCCATAATTTCAAGAAATGTTTAAGTGGCTCAAATAAATCCCTAAAAGTCTGCTGGACCAATTAGCAATTAAACTTTTACTGGAGCCAGGGGCTAAGCGCAAAATCGCCATCTTCTTCCCCTGTAGCGACCGAGCTCGCTCCCGCTCGTCCCCGCCGCACACTCTCGTTGCGTAGAGCTCCCTGGTGGTCATAGGAGGCCACCGAGACGCGCTCTCTCTCTCTCCCCTAGCTCACTTTTCTCACGCACCCAAACCCTAACCCTAATCCTACCCGAGCTCCTGCCCGCCGCCCGCCGCCCGCCGCCGTCACGGACACCGTCGAATCTGGCCGCCCCAAAGCAAACCAACACTGCCACAATCTCTGCCTCGTCTCCCTCTTCGTCCTTGTCTAAGGAATCGTGTCGGGGAGCCCAGAGTCGTCGCCTTTGTCCTCGTCTTCTTCTACTTCCACCGCCGGCCGTTGAGCACCCTTGCCGCCGCTTCCGAGCTCCTCGCCCCTCTCCGGCTTGCTATTCGCGCTCAGGGTGAGCTCGTTGTCCTCCTGGACCTCTCCTTCCTCTCCCTTCCACTCTGTGCCGCTCTCCCTCCGAACGCCGCCGTCGGCCGCCGCTGCACCTCGCCGTGGACGCCGCTCCGGTGACCTCTTGGTCCTTGCGCCGCCACCCTTAGCTAGAACTCGTCGAGACGCGTCGAACACGGCCTGTAGCTAGTCCCCGCTTGCTGGTTTCCGTCGGGCGCGTGCTCGCCACCGCCGTGCGCCGCGATCGCCACCGGCCTGGGAACCGGCCTGGCCGGCCAGGGGGCCGGCAGGCTCAGATACGTGCCCGGCCTGGGTGCCGGTCTGGGCCGGCCAGGAGGCCGGCTGGCTCAGACATGAGCCCGGCCTGGAAACCGGCCCAGGCCGATCTGGAGGCCGGCCCGTTTAAAAAAATAATAATAAATAAATAAATAAAAATAATAACTAAATAAATGTTGTTCCAAAATTTGCAAATGATATACCAAAATGTTCAGCAACTCAAAGGCTACCTAGCTATGCTATTTTCACATCTTGACAACAATTTTTCCTTTGATGTTTTTTCAAAATGGTTAAAGATTTAAATTTGAATACTCGTTTAATTCGCCGTTTATTCTTCGTTAATCAGAAAAATGCAAACGAAGTATCAAATTGATCAGCAATTCAAATGCTATCTAATCATGATAATATAACATCATGACAACAACTTTTATTTTGGTGTGATTCTTTAATTGGTTAAAAGAATTAATTTCAAATAATCATTTAATTCACAATTTATTCATCGATAATTGGAAAATCACAAACAAGGTACCAAAAATGATCAGAAGAACAATACCTATCTATTCATGTCATGTTCATGCATATTTAAGCCACTTTTTAGTAATGTAATAATTTATAAACAATGTGGTCACTAAGTTAAATATGGGTTGCTTTCCAAATAATTGCACTAATTATTTGGCACTCCATTTAAATTGTTAGCTAAATTATATGATGGTATCATTGCATAAACTTGACATGTCATCATGATTGCGCATTGCACCTTATCTTCGTGTTATTTATTTTGTTTTTCTGTGATTGTTTGGGTATCGATAGATTCAGGAGTCGAGGTTTCCCCTACATACCCCGACGATCCGTACTACACGCCCCGTCAGCAAGGCAAGAGATAACCTAACCTTCTTGGCATATATCATCCTATTGTTTCATACAAATATTTTATCCACCATAATATTGCATTCGGTTCCAATGTAAACTTTTGGTCAATGCTAGAGTATCCTATGAATGCATGTTCCCCAAACCAATACTTGTTTCCCCTCCTATTAACCATAGGTTGATATGTTGGCCTGAGATAAAGATATATTTGTTGTATATATATATGCTTAGCCATGCTTAGTCGAATGCTAAATTGTCCGGTGATTTAATTCCATAATTATGATGTTGATGGAATGTTTGTACATGGTGGTCACTTGTGGTACTTAATTAAATTGCTTAAAAAGGCTTGGATGAGTTGCCATCGAGGATGGTGTTTTGTCTCATTCTTGCCGCCTAGGTGCGAGTTCTTTACCTCTTGAACCAAGACGAGTGTGCTTACATTGGTGGGAGTATGGGCTCCTTACTAACTGAATAACTTGTGCGGGCGTATCCAAGGGTCCTCTAGTTTGCGCTTTCCTTTGCGTGTGAGTTGCAGGTGGATGAGGCGCGATGAAGAGGGTGTGGTGGTGTTAGGATGTGGCGATGGGGACAGGGGCTGAAATAGGCTGATAAACTTGTCCTGTCGCCACGATGATCCCTGGATAGTCTTATGCGAGGTAAAGGTTTAACCGCGCCCACTTGCCAGCTTTCCCCGGAAGAGAGCTAATCAGGCGAGCCAGACGGTACCAATGGGTAAATTAGTACACCCCTGCAGGGTTAATCTTTTCGAAAAGCCGTGTCCGCGGTTATGGATGACCTGGGTATCGACGATAAGATTATAGAAAACATGAACTTAATTAAAATTTGGCAACTACAGGTTGCAGCTTGAAAACATTGTGTAAAAGGTTCATTTCCTCGAGGGTGATTCGAGGGAGTGCCTTGGTGGAGATGAGAGGTGATTTCTAGCTACTTGTGGTTCAAGGTGAACCGAAGAAAGATGTTTACTATCTTACCCCTTTGAGAAAAACCTTCTGAGTAGCCGAAGCCATGAGTTATGTATTTAAAAATGAAAACTAGCTTTATTCAAAACAACTACTATGCTGCTTTTGAGCCATGTCATCATTGGGCCTATATCACCCTACTAAATTTGCGAGTATGTCGTACTCAGTCTCTCTTTGTTGATTATTATTTGTTTCAGAGGAGGACGTCACCGAGCAGGAAGGTGGGTTCTTCATTGACATCGACGAGTAGTCTGGGGTTCCCAGGTGGCAGCTTGGGACGTCGTGGAACAAGCTGGCTGGGATGTTTATCTATAGGCCTCTTGGGCCTTATTATGGATCTTGTTGTTTAGACAACATATTTGGCTTCCGCTTGTTGTACTGATGGGTCTGTGACCCCTGTTGTGTAATTTGTATCTTTCTCGCTATATGAGTTGCTATATGCTCTTTTGTGTCGTAGAGTCTGTGATGTGCGAGTTGTTCCACAAGTTTTGATCTCTTTATTATACACTGATAGCTATACCAGTGTTTATGGCATGATCGAGGTGTTGCGTGGGAGCGGTAACCCCATGTCCTTCGATTGTGTAGCATAGCATGTGGGTTACATAGCCTCTCTGTATAATTCCGGGGTCGGGGCGCTACACACTTGATATAAAACAAGCATGGAACATGAAAAATTACAGATACGTCTGGGACGGATCAGTGAACATAAACAGCTCACAGATGATACAATATTGTTGAAACTTTATGATGTGTTTGATTAGCGTTCATATGGGCATCGTGTAACGCCCCCCTGATCGGTACTACGTAGATTTGAGCGATTTCCGCCAAATCCGCATAATAACGATCCTAGGACGCCCACCAGGCATAACGTGCACGTCGCAACACATACGTTATGCGGGTGGAATTGTGATGATCATTACAACAGTTCATGATGGAACCCACAAGAACATATATACAACAACGACTCACCGAGTCAAGAGCAAAAGATACAATACAAAGATTCAAAATAACAACGAGAGCGAAATAGTATCCGACTACGGATAAGAATACAAATATGGACTAAGAGTCCTGAAGATAAACGAAGGCACCATATCCCTGCCCAGGCCAAGCCGGAGGGATTCCCAAGCTAACGTCGTCAGACTTCAAACCTGTTGGCTGCGCTGGAATAGCAGCCCCGAAGGGGTCGGTACTATAAACAGTACTGGCAAGAAATACTCACAAGATATCAAAGCTTGAAATCCGGGGAAGGGGGTTAGTGATTGAGGCGGCGGCAAGCAGCACTAACAACTTATAGAGACACGCTACAACTTTCGTCTAATAGAGAGAAGGTAAGAGAGCGCATAAGGAACCAACTATATATTAACACCAAACATAACCCAGCCGATTCCTTACCAGCCCGGTTAAACCACGAGCAGCAAGCCCAAAGGCACTCACACAGTTGACAATTTTTATGGGTTATTATTCATGTAATCTATCTTACTAGTCAAGTTATAATCATCATAAGGTGCAGTTGTCTATGATCTTTTTAGCCAGCGCATTTCACCAAGTCGTCCATAACCGCGGACACGGTTTTTCGAAAAGATTTCACCCTGCAGGGATGCACCAATGAACCCACACGAATCGAAACATTCGCTTAGAGGTGTACCGGTGGAGCGTTCGACGCAACACTTCCCTTCTCTACAAACAAGTCTTGGGAACCACCTAGCTAGGTCTGATCCACCTTGAAATTCCGGCCGAAGCTCCGAGGTGGGCCTAACCGTTGCGCGAACGGTGTCGGGAGGCACACTCATACAATTGCCCACCTTTCACATGCGGTAAACGCTCATCCCGCAAGCCCTACCGTAAAGTAACCACGTAACCATCATCATCTTACCTGCTCATCATCATCATCATCGTACGCGCGCAAATGGAAACACCCGAACTAAGTTGTGGCTCCTGGACAAGTTTGAGGATCCGGTAAATAGGTTGCGGGGAGGCCCATAGAACTCCCACATGTGGTTAGTGCGCTCAGTCTTGGATCAGCGGAAAAGAACTCGGGTCCTAGGCGACACTAGCAGAACAAAACACCACGATTGGCCTTCCGCCGGTGTCTTATCTTTATTAATTATTCCCATCGCAACAGAAAAATAAAGATTACGATTTAAGTTGAGCCTAGTTATCATGTTAACAACAAGACTAGATAAAGAGATAACATGACTCAAGCAAAGCACCTAAGCATGCACTAGGACTCGCAAGGCTAACAAGGTAAACAAGCAAAAGGGTAATAGGATGTGGGGGTGTGGCTATATCATGGCTGCCAGGTAAACATGCAATTAGGATCGAGACACAAGCATCGTAACATAAGGCTAGGAAGGAACAAAAGATAGGAGGAGTAAGAGACAGAAAACAAGCAAAGATAGCAAGGGAGTATCACTTGCCTGCAATCCGGTAGAGGTAGCAGAACCTGTCGTTACTCACATCAACTCATCGTCCTATTCCCGAAGAAGCAACGAACACTGAACAACAGAAAAGATGCATCTTACACTACGGCAAAAGAACCAGCATGTAGATGCAATGCATGCATGACAATTTAAATGTGATCCAATTTTATTCCTAACACATGGCAAAGCATTTTAAATGGGATCGGTGCACAATATAGATGCACCGGACAAAACCCCATAATTAAAGGTAGTTGATTTAATTCGACTAAATGGATAAAGGTGCGAGGTTAATTAATTATGCATGATTTTAGATAAGATACGCATATAGGGTATAGAGGGCTAGGGTCGGGGTCACACATCGGGTTCGGGGGATCTTCGGGTTCGAAGCCACCGTCTTCGGACCGGAGAGGAAGTAGTCGATGTCGTCGAAGTAGTCGAAGTAGTCATTCTGTCCTTAGTCGAGGTAGTCGACGTCGTGGAAGTAGTCGTACATCGGAGCGTCATCGTTTTGGACCTTGGCGTTCTGGTCTTGGGGGTCGATGGGGTTCACGGTGTCGGGGTACTCGGGGATCGGGCACCGGTCTTTTTGGACACGCACAAAGGCGACCGACACATAACGGACGAGGACTTGGCGCACGTCTTCGGTCATCGGGTCGGAGAACTTGTCAGTCCACGAACGCGGCAGATCTTGGCGGGTTCTGGTGCACGGCATCGGCGATGGAAACGGAGAACTTGGTGTCGGCTCTTCGGGCTTCACGACGGGGACGTTCGGGTTCACGGCACGGAGACGTCATCGAGGATGGACACGGGCAGGAGCACACACAACACAGGAGGCGGGACTGGGGTAGCTGCTGCTGCTCACGTCTGGCACCCGAGCGAACAGACGGAAAGACACGGAGGAGCCGAACCGGAGGATGGAGCCAGGAGATGAGGACAGGCGGCTCGGGAGCGCAGGCGCGACTTCCACGCTGTGGATGGAGAGGAGCAGGCATGTGTTGGTAATATTCCCTAGAGGCAATAATAAAATGGTTTATTAGCACATTCATGTTTATGATAATAGTTTATTATCCATGCTAAAATTGTATTAATCGGAAACATAATACATGTGTGGAATATAAACAACAAGGTGTCCCTAGTAAGCCTCTACTGGGCTAGTTCGTTAGTCAAGAGTTGGTTAAGGTTTCCTAACCATAGGACTTGTCATAGTCACTTGATAACGGAGTCATATCATTGGGAGAATGATATGATGGACAAGACCCAAATAATAAAGAGTTGCAATTAATCGTGTCACTCAGTTTTATTGCCAACACTTTTAGTATTTGCCAAGTATAGTTTCCTTAGACCATGAGATTATATCACTCCCGTTTACTGGAGGAATACTTTGTGGACATCAAACGTCACTTCGTAACTGGGTGATTATAAAGATGGCTTTCAGGTATCTCCGATGGTAAATTGTGATTTCTCCCTCCATGTGACGGAGGAGATATCTCCAGGCCTTCTCGATAATATAGCATCATAAAGTCTATAGACATGTGATTAGGTGGTAATCACGGAGATTCTATATTATAGACGAGTAAAGAGAACTTGCCGGTAACGAGATTAAACTAGACATGGGGATGTCGACGATTAAATCTCGGGCAAGTAAAATATCGTGAGACAAAAGGAATCGTATACGAGATTAATTGAATCTCCGGCATCGTGGTTCAATCGATAAAGGTTTTCGTTGATTGTGTAGGAATTAATGTGGACATCCTGGTCCCACTATTAATTATTGATAGGATCATGTCTACATTCTCGAACTCGTAGGGTCACACACTTAACGCTCCGATGAAGTTAGAGTTTGCGATGAATTAAATGATGGAATAAACGAATGGTGATTCGGAGTCTCAGATGAGATCATAGACATCACGAGGAGTTCCAGAGGAGTCCGGAGAATAAGATTCATATAAGGAAAGTGGTTTCCGGAGGTGTCGGAAAAGTTTCGGAATATTTCGGCAGGGTACCGGAATTTTCTAGAAGGTTCTAAAAGGGTCTAGAAGTGGGGCCCACACCGTATGTGGCCCACATGGACTAAAGGGTGGTGCAGCCGCCTTAATGGGCTGGCCGCACCAGCCCCTTGGCCCAACCGGCCAAGCCCTAGTTGGACTAGGACTTGGCCGCACCCCATAAGGAAAGGGGAGTCCAAGTCCCATAGGGACTCGGCTTGGCTTAGGGGCCAAGCAACCCTAGGCCGGCCGGCCCTAGGGCTTGCCCCCTTGGCCGCCACCTATAAAAGGAGGGGGGTGCGGCACATGGTGACCAAGTCCCTGCCGCCCCAAACCCTAGCCGCACCCCACCACCACCACTACCTTGCCGCGCCACCCCCTAGCCCTAGGGGCTGCCGCACCACCTCCTCCTTCTCTCCCTCTTGCACGGCTTGGCGAAGCCCTATCCGTGGGAGATCTCCACCATCATCACCAACACACCGTCGTGCTGCTGAGATTCATCTAGCCACGTCTACCTCGCTTGCGGGATCAAGGAGAGGACGTCTTCATTGAGCTGAACGTGTGGATACCGCGGAGGTGCTGCTCGTTGCGGCGCTTTGACGGATTGGATCTCAAGGATAATGCATCTCCTCGCGACTAGATACGTCTAGTTGCGGGGATCGACTAGCCAACCACTGCACCGACAAAACATTTGTGTTCGATCTTCAAGGGTAAAGATTCGATCTCCTTCTCGCTACTTGCATCTAGTAGATCTAGATCCTTGGGGTTTCTTCCGCTTGTTACGTAGGAATTTTTTTGTTTTCCATGCCACGACCCCTTAAGTGATATCAGAGCCTAGATCTATTCATAGATGTTGGTGCGATTAGAACACAAGGAGTTGTGGGCGTTGATATTTTATGTTTCTACCTTCTCACGTGCACTTTGTATCTTGACGATATGGTGGGATTGAAGCGGCCCGAACCAACCTTACTCGTCCGTGTACGAGAGACCGGTTCCACGATTGACATGCAACTTGTATTGCATAAGTGGTTGGTGGGTGTCTGTTTCTCTTGCTATAGTGAGATGCAATTTTCAACGGAAGGCCTTTCAAAAGGATATAAAATAAGCGACTTCTATATCACCGTTGTGGTTTTTGCGTAGATTAGAACGGTTCTATCTCGTTGACCCAAGCCACGTAAAAATTGCATAAACAAAGTAGAGAACGTCTAACTTGTTTTTGCAGGGTTTGTGATGTGGTATGGCCAATGTGAGATTTGTGATAATGTATGCAATGATCATGTTTGTAATCTTTCACGACTTGCATGTCGATGAGTACGGCAACCGGCAGGAGCCATATGGTTGTCTATTATTTTATGTGACCTGCGAGTCATTGTTTCACCATGTAATTGCTTTACTTTATCGCTAAGAGTAGCACTAGTTGTAGTTGCAATAGTTGGTGGACACAACCATGATGGTGGCGCCACAATGCTGGAGGTGATGGAGATCATGCCGGTGCTTTGGAGATGGAGATCAAAGGCACAAGAAGAAAAGGCCATATCATATCACAATTTTTAAATTGCATGTGATGTTAATCCTTTTATGCACCTTATTGCTTGCTTAGATGTGATCGCGACGGTAGCATGATAAGGTGATCTCTCACGTTAATATCAAGATAATAAAGTGTTCTCCCCTAGTATGCGCCGTTGCAAAAGTTCGTCGTTTTGAAGCACCACGTGATGATCGGGTGTGATAGATTCTACGTCCACATACAATGGGTGTAAGCCAGTTTTTACACATGCGGAAATACTACGGTAAATCTTGACGAGCCTAGCATGTACAGACATGGCCTCGGGAACACGGAACCGAAAGGTTAAACACGAGTCATATAAATGATATGATCAACACTGAGTTGTTCACCATTGAAGCTACATCATCTCACGTGATGATCGGTTGTGGTGTAGTGGATTTGGATCGTGTGTCACTAAACAACCAGATAGATGTTAAGTTTAGTGGGAGTTCATGTAGTAATTTTGATTAATATGAACAAAAATTATCATAAACAAGTGTCCTAAGAAAATGTCTTTGCAAAATCCTTGTAGATCATGGCCGAGTACAGTAGTATGTTCCTTGCTGAGGAGCTGGGTCTCGATGAGTCAAACTTTGCTGAGTGGTACATGTGTCTGAGAGAAGTCCTTCACACCAATGATGAGCTCTACGTGTTAGATGAACCTTTAGAAGAATGCCCAGATGTTTCTGCAAACTATGAGGAGTACATGGAGTGGTTCGAACAAAAGACCACCTACTTGAAAGTCGAGTGGTTGATGTGCACCTTCATGGATTCTAACCTTGGTAGATAGTTCGGCAACTTGAGCGCAATGGATATTGTCGATGAGCTGAAAAGTTAGGTTCATAGCACAAGTTAGAATTGCAAGGTTTGAATGTCTGGATAAATTTCTTTCAACTAAGATGGAAGAAAACACTTGCTTGGAACAACACTTGAGGAAGATGCATAGGATATATTATACTCTGGTGGATGTTTGGAACCACGAGATGACTGACGATTTGGCGATAGATGGGGTGCTGCGCTCGCTTCCCCCCAGCTTCAAGAATTATGTCAGAGACTATGTCATGGGAAGAGATCTGATCACTTTCTGTGAGTTTGTGTCTCGGCTGCGTCATGTCAAAGTGGAACCCATAGCAGGAGAAGTAGTCAATGCAGAAGGTATATATTTTGATATATATAAGTTATAAAATGTTTAATGTTCAGTTTACACTTGTGAAAAATGACTAAGTATTTGATACTTGTGTTGTTTTATGAAAACAGGGCCTGCCGTTTGAGAAGTGTAATGGATGAACTGAGTGGATATCGCGGGATGATGGAAATCAAGGAGTTGGTGCTAGCGATGTTTTACTTCTACATTTATCGTTTTGATTAGAGGATTTGAATGAGTTTTGTAATCGAATTACGTGTGATCTTTCATTATTGTGTCTCGTTGTGAGATGGTTATTCATGTTAATTCTTTTTGATGATCACGTTTCGATTGTGAGATCATTGTCCTTAATGTAAACGATGATTAGTTAAACATTTATAAAATATAGAACATACTAAAACCTCCAAACACTTAATAATGACAATTGTTTTAGTCATGCAAAATATTGAATAAACATTTTGATGTTTAAATCAATGCGCCTTATTAAAAGGAACATGACTGAAATGCCATCCTTCGGAAGAGTGCAAATAATTGCTGGAAATAAACACAAGTGTTGGTTGTATTTTCAGCAAATGCTAGATGTCATTATTTTGTGTGCTCCATCATAAATGATATGAGTAAATAGATGTATTTGTTCAAGTTATGATATTTGATGAGATCAAATAAAATTCCGGAGTTAAGGATGTGGAGTTAACAAGAAATTTTTTGAGTCTTTTCGATTTGATCAAAAGAGACAAAACATTCGAGATGTTGTTTTAGTATGAAGACTTGTGCAAAGTGTTTTCACAAATTACAATATTTAGAATTTATTCAAAAGGGTTTTTATGCGCACTAAATATTGTAATCACATTGTGTGGTCTTACAAATTGGTTTTTCGAATTGAGGGTTTATTTGTAACATTTAGATTTATTTTTGATAACACTCCATTTAGAAATAAGGGTCTATGTATGATTCGCATATATTTTTCATATGAGTTATGAGAAAGATGGTTTCATTAATTATGATATAATTAGAAACTATTGCGAATAATGTTGTAGTATATTCATATGTATGACTATGAATGTGATTCCACAATATAGGACTAAAAGGGGCAAACCAATTTGTTGGTTGTGCTAAGCATTTTAGTTGTTTATCATGACAGGTTTCATTGATAAAAGGATTGATGGAATAAATTGAGAAACTTAATCAAGATGGTTGATCTTACTTTTAATGTATCAAGTGGCACAATTTTGAAAAGTGCGATGATGGTTTAGACTTGATATTTAAAAGGAGGGATTAATGATAATGATCAATGAATTTCGAATTCAGTTTCTTCAAAAGAAGTGGGATTCAAGAATATTAAAGTTTGCCATGTTACAAAATAATATTCATGATTTATTTGTAATGTTTTGGAAACAAGACATACCTACAAAACTACAAAGAAGAAATAGAAGCCTTAAATACGAAAGTGACTAAGAGTCATTCTATGTTAAGTTTAAATCACAAAGTAATTTTTACTTGATTTTGTGAAAATAATGTTTTCACATATTTATTTTGCAAAGGGTTTGTAGAGAATAAATAAAACTTAAAGCTAGCAAAGTACTAGCGTTTCATATATGAGTTCTCAAATTTTAAAAGTTAATTAAGAATTTTGGAGGAGTCCAAAGTATCGAGAAAATGCATAAAAAACTGAGTGGGATCTAATTAAAATATGTGGTGACATATATTAAGTGAGAGCAGAAACTAATTTCCATAATCAAATATGTGGAGACATGATTTTGAGTGGGAGCTAGTAAATCATTGTTAAATCAAATATAGAGATAACATATTTCTGAGTGGGAGCCAAAGTGGTTTCACAATTTTAATATGTGTATGGTATATATTTGAGTGGGAGTTTACAACATCTTGTTTGTGTGAAATGGAGATTTCATAAATGTTGTAAATAAGTCATGAACCAACGTGTAACTTATGAAGTTAGTTTTGAATGTCAAATATCTATGGAGATAGATGTATTTGTTAAAGCATCATGTCAAAATGTTTAACTTAAGTAAGATTTTGAAGGAGTTCAAAATAGAACAAGAAAAGAAAGGTTCATTTGCTTGTGAGAAATAAGTAAAACATTGAGTTGATAAACTCAGTACAAGAATAATGGTTGGAGGATATGTTAGTATTTGCTATGAATTGTTCATAGGTCTAAACATATAAGAACCATAATTTTGTATTTGATAAAATGTGACCCAAGTTCTTAGAAGAACGTGTTAGGAATGAGGAGTCATTTCAACATGGAGATGAGATGATTGAATCTAGAGATTGGTAGACTTGGTTGAAGTCATGTCACCAAACTAGATTTGAAATCTCATAAAGACGCAGTGCAGCGAAAGCATGATCGAAAATATCGAAGTGACTTGATTCGCACTTTCGATTTGTTGAGTCTACAACATATAGGAGTATATGATTAATTCAAAGATTAAAAGATATAATATTTTGGTTTGAGAATTTTCGTTTCAAGATTGAGTGAGTTCCAGGTGCACATACTATGTGAAAGTTCTTTTAACTGATCATACGTCATGTAGGCATAAAAAGGAAACGAAAATCTCACTCTGTAACCAAATATATTATATTCATCATTTGATGGTGAGGTTTATCATGTGATGATAAGAGGTTTATCATGTGATGATAAAGTAATGTCAATTTAGGTGACAATAATTTTCTGCAAAGAACACAAAGAACTGGATAGTACAGTATACGAACATGAACCTCTTCCACGAGCAAACATGATCAGCACTGAGACTCCATGGGTGTTGAATCGAGAAAATGTAAACTAGATTATTGACTCTAGTGCAAGTGGGAGACTGTTGGGAATATGCCCTAGAGGCAATAATAAAATGGTTTATTAGCATATTCATGTTTATGATAATAGTTTATTATCCATGCTAAAATTGTATTAATTAGAAACATAATACATGTGTGGAATATAAACAACCAGGTGTCCCTAGTAAGCCTCTACTGGGCTAGTTCGTTAGTCAAGAGTTGGTTAAGGTTTCCTAACCATAGGACTTGTCATAGTCACTTGATAACAGAGTCATATAATTGGGAGAATGATATGATGGACAAGACCCAAATAATAAAGAGTTGCAATTAATCGTGTCACTCAGTTTTATTGCCAACACTTTTAGTATTTCCCAAGTATTGTTTCCTTAGACCATGCGATTATATAACTCCCGTTTACTGGAGGAATACTTTGTGGACATCAAACATCACTTCGTAACTGGGTGATTATAAAGATGGCTTTCAGGTAGCTCCGATGGTAAATTGTTGAGTGGCATATATCAAGAGTGAGATTTGTTCCTCCATGTGACGAAGAAGATATCTCCAGGCCTTCTCGATAATATAGCATCATAAAGTCTGCAGACATGTGATTAGGTGGTAATCACGGAGATCCTATATTATGGACGGGTAAAGATAACTTGCCGGTAATGAGATTAAACTAGATATAGGGATGTCGACGATTAAATCTCGAGCAAGTAAAATATCGTGAGACAAAAGGAATCGTATACGAGATTAATTGAATCCCCGTCATTGTGGTTCAATCGATAAAGGTTTTCATTGATTGTGTAGGAATTAATATGGACATCCCGGTCCCGCTGTTAATTATTGATATGATCATGTCTATATATTCGAACCCGTAGGGTCACACACTTAACGCTCCGATGAAGTTAGAGTTTGCGATGAATTAAATGATGGAATAAACGAATGGTGATTCAGAGTCTCGGATGAGATCATAGACATCACGAGGAGTTCCGGAGGAGTCCGGAGAATAAGATTCATATAAGGAAAGTGGTTTCCGGAGGTGTCGGAAAAGTTCCGGAATATTTCGGCAGGGTACCGGAATTTTCTGGAAGGTTCTAAAAGGGTCTAGAAGTGGGGCCCACATCGTATGGGGCCCACATGGACTAAAGGGTGGTGCAGCCGCCTTAATGGGCTGGCCGCACCAGCCCCTTGGCCCAACCGGCCAAGCCCTAGTTGGACTAGGACTTGGCCGCACCCCATAAGGAAAGGGGAGTCCAAGTCCCATAGGGACTCGGCTTGGCTTAGGGGCCAAGCAACCCTAGGCCGGCCGGCCCTAGGGCTTGCCCCCTTGGCCGCCACCTATAAAAGGAGGGGGGTGCGGCACAGGGTGACCAAGTCCCTGCCGCCCCAAACCCTAGCCGCACCCCACTGATACGTGTCAAACGTATCTATAATTTTTTATTGATCCATGCTAGTTTTGTGATATTGTCACATGTTTCTATTATCATATTACATCATTTTTATGCATTTTGTCGGACTAACCTATTGACAAGATGCCTAGTGCCAGTTTCCTGTTTTTGCTGTTTTTGTATTTCAGAAAATTTACTTCTGGAAATATTCTCGGAACTGGATGAAAATTTACGGGGAATTTTTACTCGACGGAAGGCACCAGGACACCAAAGGGGAGCCTGGGGGCCACCCACAGGCCAGGGGCGGCCCCCTGCCGCGGCCCCAGGGCCACCCGTAGGTGGGACCCGCCCCTACCCGTGGGGCACCCCCTCGGCCCCCTCCGACGCCTATAAAATCCCATTAAACCTAAAAACATCGAGGCGGCCATTATTTTCCAGAGAAGTCACCCCGACGCGCCGTCACCGTAAACCCTAGTTCGGGGGTGATTCTGAAGCTGATCCCGGCACCCTGCCGGAGTGGAGATCGATCCGGGAGGGCTCTTCATCGCCATGCCTTCCTCCGGGATGATTTGTGAGTAGTCCCACCTTGGACCACTGGTCCATGGCACTAGCTAGATGTTAGTCTCTCTCTCTTGTGCTTCATGTATTATGATCTTGTGAGCTGCCTAACATGATCAAGATCGACTATTGTAATGCTATGTGATGCGTTTGCTGGGATCCGATGGATTATGAAGTTATGATCAGATTGTGCATGATTCTTATATGTTGATTTATGTTCTTGCATGCTCTCCGATGTGCGTAGTTACTTTGGCCAAGTGATTGTGTGTATCTCCAAGAGGAAGTATTTATGCTAGATAGTGGGTTCATGCCCCCTTTTGTTTCTGGGCACGAGTGACAGAAACGTCTAAGGGCGAGGGTGTGCTGTTGCTACTAAGGGTAAAACAGCGGTGTTAATGTCTCTTTTGATATTAGTATTGCTTACTTCATGCGCTTTACTTAATGCAATTGTCTGTTGCTTGCAACTTAATATCGTTGGGTGACAGGCTGGATAGCGATCCCACGGTGGACTTTTTAGACAAAGATGCAGTTGGACTCAACGGTCTTTGTTCATTGTCGTGATGCCTACATAAATATTATCATGTTCTCTTCATCATAGCTAGATTAAGTTTGTGTTATAATCTTGTCAATTGCCCAGCTGTAATTTGTTTACCCATCATATGAGTGTTTTATTTACTTGAGAGACTCCACTAGTGAACCCATGGCCCCCGGTCCATCTTTTTACATTAATTGCAACCTTTATTCATCACTTTTCATCATCATTACTCCACTGGTCCATTTTCATATTTTCATCTATTTCACTATATAATTAACCGCTTTGTTTTCTGCGAGACCGGAAAGATTGACAACCTTTCCGCCGTTGGGGGCAAAGTATTTTGGTTGAGTGTGTGCAGGTCCACGTCTGTCGAAGATTAAGAGCCAGAGATCTTCAACATTCACTTTGTTGTTGATTTCAAATTCCTACTGGTTCGATAAAACTCGGTTCGTTAACGAGGGAAAATTGCTAGTTGCTACATCCACGCCTTCGCTTGGGGCACCACCCAACGCATCATTCACCGATTAGCAAGCTCTTTTCTGGCACCGTTGCCAGGGACTTTGGAGTTACAGCAAGGGGAGTCTCATACTCTCAATCACTTTACTTTGTTTTTGTCTTGCTTGCTTTATTTCTCGTTTAGCTTATTTTTCTTGTTGCAAATTTTAAAACCCAAAAAAATTATGTCTTCCACTAAAAACACCAAGTTGTGTGACTTTACTAGCACTAATAACAAAGATTTCATATGCTCTCCAATTGCTCCACCCTCTACTAAAGCGGAATCTTATGAAATTAAGCCTGCCTTGCTAAATCTTGTTATAAAAGAGCAATTTTCTGGTGCTAGTACTGATGATGCCGCCTCTCATTTAAATAACTTTGTTGAGTTATGTGATATGCAAAAGTATAAAGAGGTGGAAAGTGACATCATAAAACTGAAGCTTTTCCCTTTCTAATTGAGAGGGAGAGCAAAAGAATGGTTATTGTCTTTGCCTAGAAATAGCATTGATTCTTGGACTAAATGCAAAGATGCTTTTATTGGAAAATATTATCCACCTGCTAAAATCATACAATTGAGGAGTAACATCATGAACTTTAGACAATTTCATAATGAACATGTTGCTCAAGCTTGGGAGAGAATGAAGTTTATGGTTAAAAATTGTCCTACGCATGGATTAACTATGTGGATGGTTATCCAAACTTTTTATGCAGGTTTGAATTTTTCTTCAAGGAACCTCTTGTATTCGGCCGCGGGAGGCACCTTCATGTCCAACACATTAGGTGCAGCAACTAAAATCTTGGACGAGATGATGACAAATTATTCAAAATGCCATACCGAAAGAGCTCCAAGTGGTAAGAAGGTAAATTCTCTCGAGGAAATTTCCTCTTTGAGTGATAAGGTTGATATGATTATGTCTATGCTTGCTACCAATCAGTCCCCTATTGATCCTAATAATGTCCCACTTGCTTCATTAATTGCCCAAGAAAAGGATCAAGATGATATTAATTTTCTTAATAGAAATAACTTCAACAATAATGCTTATCGAAATAATTTTGGTGGTAACAACTATAAGCCTTATCCTCCCAATAATGGCAACTCATATGGTAATTCATATGGTAATTCTTCTAATCCTAATAAGAATGTGTCCTCTGATCCTGAAAATGTTTTAAAGGAATTTATCACTTCGCAAAAAGCTTTCAACAAAACTATTGAAGAGAAACTTGAAAAACTTGATAGACTTGTCTCTAAAGTGGAAGATCTTGCTCATGATGTTGAAATTTTAAAAATTAGAACCACTCCTCTTCAAGACAAGCCTACTGAATCTTTAAATGCTATTTCTATTCAAATTAATGAGAATGAAAGGATGATGGCTCGCTTGAAAGCTAGGTGGGCTAGAGAGAAAGAAGAAGCTAGAATTGCTGAAATGAATAGGAAAACTGTTAAAGTTTATACTATCCAAACTACTAATGAGGAACCTCCTAGCCTATTTAAAGATGATGAAATTGATTTTGATAATTGCAATCTTACTGAAGTCATAAAGTTCCTACAAAAACTTGCTAAGTCGCCGGATGCTAGTAAATTAAATATTGCCTTCACCAAACATATTACCGATGCTCTTATCAAGGCTAGGGAAGAAAAGCTTAAGTTAGAAACTTCTATTCCTAGAAAATTATAAGATGGATGGGAACCCACTATTAAGATGAAAATAAATGACTTTGATTGCAATGCTTTGTGTGATCTTGGTGCTAGTATCTCTGTTATGCCTAAAAGTTTCTACGAAATGCTTAATTTAAATCCTTTGGGAGAATGCTATTTAAATGTTCATCTTGCTGATTCTTCTAAAAAGAAACCTTTGGGTAGAGTTGATGATGTCCTTATTTTTGTTAATGATAATTATGTTCCCGTTGATTTTATTGTTATGGACATTGAGTGTAATGCTTCTTGTCCTATTATTTTGGGGAGAACCGTTGGTGCTATTATTGATATGAAAGAGGGAAATATAAGATTTCAGTTCCCCCTTAAAATAGAGATGGAACACTTATCTAGAAAGAGAAAGAATCTTCCTTTTTAAATAATCATAAGGTCAAGCTATGCTCTTAATGTTGCAAAGGCCTCCGAAAAAACTTGATATTTGGCATTGCGCCTAGCTAAAAGGCGTTAAAGAAAAGCGCTTGTTGGGAGGCAACCCATCTTTTACTTTCAGTTTGTTTTTGTTTTTCTTGAGTCATGAAGTTGTTTCCTCTGTAGCAATTTCATTGTATCTTTTTCTTTTGGTTTTTTGTGCCAAGTTTAGCCTCTAATGCATTGAAAGTGCGAGGTATTGTTTTGCTGTCCAGAAAAAGATTTCTGTCCTCCACTGTTCGAAATTCCAGAAAATCTATGAATTTTATCTTTTTCTAATATTGTTAGACAGCAAGCCTGATACTTTTTTATATCTTTCATTAGTTTTGAGTTTTCTGATTTGAGCTACATAAGTGTCTCGAAAAATTCAGTCTTTACAGACTATTCAGTTTTGACAGATTCTGCTTTTATTTTGTATTCGTCTCTTTACTATCGTCGAATGTGATACTCTTGGGGAGTAGTGCCACATTGAGGCTTAGTGAACATTATATAATGCCCAGTAAAGTTGTTTGCAATTTGTCTTGAGTTGAACACATGTGCATTTTAATTTATGAGCACTAACCCACTAATCAGTTTATAAGAAGTTTTGTGTGAAGAGAGTTTTTAAATTCCAAAGGAGAGCATAATGAAGAAATTGAAGATGGATCAGAGCTCAAGCTTGGGGATGCCCCCATGGCACCCCCTCTGAATATCAAGAACCATCAAGCATCAAAGCTTGGGGATGCCCAAGGCATCCCCTCTTCTTCATCGACTATCATGAGGTCGTCTTCTTTGAACTAAGTTTTTATCACTTTACATATTATGTGCTATGCTTGGAGCGTCTTTTTACTTTCAGTTTTGTTTGTTTGCTGGTCATATCCTTGTTGGATCCTAGCTTTATTTGTGTGGGAGAGAGACACGCTCCGCTTTTTCATTTGAATACTCCTTTGCTTCGCTTATATCTTGTTGAGTATTCTTAGCTACTGTTTGTTTGCTAGTAAGCTCTCGCTTTTAGCTTTTATCTTGTTTAGGGGTGCTAGTAGTTGATGTTATACTCTCTTGTTCTTCACTTATATTTGTTTGAGAGTTGTTATTGATATATTGCTTGAATTGTCAAAGTGACAAAATGCTATCCATGTTATATTGGAATGAAATGAAAGCCTGCATAGTCTTGTAGATCCTTGTGTGGATACTTGATACTTCTCATTTGTTTTGAGATATTAAGATGAATGCTTAAGCTTGCTGGTTATTTGAGTGGAATTGATTAGTAAAGAAATACGGTTAAAAGCTTGAAACTATGTGGTGTTTCGTAGTTGTTAATTCATAAAGCTAATATTTCCATCAAAAAAATTGTTTGGTCTACAAGGGAGACGGTGTGGACTTTTTATGGTTATGATTGACTAATGTCTTATGTTACTCTGACCAGTTAATGTTAGATGTTTGCTTCAAATACCCCTTTTGCTAAGCCCAAAAATTTGTACTGAGTGTAGAGTTCACTCGTGCATCCAAATCCCAAAGCCAAACTATCTTGCCAGCCAAGTCCACCATATCTACCTATGCATGGTATTTCTTGCCATTCCAAGTAAATTTGTCATGTGCTATCTTTAAAATATTCAAAATACTCCTTTTTGTGACTCTGTTTTTAAGCTCATGAGGAAGCAGTAGAGAGCTAGATATAACTTGTGACAAGCAAGGTCATCTCCCTCCTTTCACCCGGTGTCGATGGTTTACGTCTTCACTTGAATCAACCCGAGAGCAGCTTAAGCAAAATATAAATACAACTCACCATTCTCCTCCGCGCAATGAAAATCTGAGAAATCAGCTCAAAACATTGGACAGTGGTGAAACCAAGGAGAAAGAGGAATGTACTCGTTCCTCTAAAAACCAGCTGCTCTCACAAGTCTAAAAGCCTTGCTTGTTATGGGGGACTAGATAGCTTCTCTATTGTGAAATCATTGACGAAAGCATGCATCTCTCAAAATTGTTTTACTTCTGTTTTCTAAAAATAAAAAGCTTTAGCACATGACTAATCCCTGCTTCCCTCTACGAAGGGCCTTTCTTTTACTTTTAATGTTGAGTCAGTTTTCCTTTTCCTTCTATCTCCACCAAAGCAAACATCTAGCATTGACCTTGGGTATCATTGATCATATTGCATCGTCAGATTAAACATGAATCTTTATATTGACTTTACCGTTGGAAGTTGAAGCTTTTTGCTAATACTTACATCTTCTTTGTTTTGATTCTCAAACACTTTTGTCATGGAACTATTACCTTTGAGAATTAATCAAATATGTGGATCACATTGCTTTCATGTCTTTAACGTACTATTTATGAAAGGTTTTGCTTGAATGATTCAACTTGGTTATTCATTGCTTTCTTGCTATCAACTATAGACAATTGTTTTGTATCACTTCATTCACATCCTATGCTTTACATTACTATCTTGATCATGATTGTATTGGTTGCATGTCTCATCAAAAATTATTTTGTTATCACTTACCTACTCGAGGATGAGTAGGAGTTAAGCTTGGGGATGCTGATACGTGTCAAACGTATCTATAATTTTTGATTGATCCATGCTAGTTTTGTGATATTGTCACATGTTTCTATTATCATATTACATCATTTTTATGCATTTTGTCGGACTAACCTATTGACAAGATGCCTAGTGACAGTTTCCTGTTGTTGCTATTTTTGTATTTCAAAAAATTTACTTCTGGAAATATTCTCGGAACTAGATGAAAATTTACGGGGAATTTTTACTCGACGGAAGGCACCAGGACACCAAAGGGGAGCCTGGGGGGCCACCCACAGGCCAGGGGCGGCCCCCTGCCGCGGCCCTAGGGCCACCCGCGGGTGGGACCCACCCCTGCCCATGGGGCACCCCCTCGGCCCCCTCCGACGCCTATAAAATCCCATTAAACCTAAAAACGTCGAGGCGGCCATTATTTTCCAGAGAAGTCACCCCGATGCGCCATCACCGAAAACCCTAGTTCGGGGGTGATTCTGAAGCTGATCCCGGCACCCCGCCGGAGGGGAGATCGATCCCAAAGGGATCTTCATCGTCATGCCTTCCTCCGGGATGATTTGTGAGTAGTCCCACCTTGGACCACGGGTCCATGGCAGTAGCTAGATGGTAGTCTCTCTTGTGATTCATGTCTTATGATCTTGTGAGCTGCCTAACATGATCAAGATCGACTATTGTAATGCTATGTGATGTGTTTGCTGGGATCCGATGGATTATGAAGTTATGATCAGATTGTGCATGATTCTTATATGTTGATTTATGTTCTTGCATGCTCTCCGATGTGCGTAGTTAGTTTGGCCAAGTGATTGTGTGTATCTCCTAGAGGGAGTATTTATGCTAGATAGTGGGTTCATGCCCCCTTTTGTTCCTGGACACGAGTGACAGAAACGTCTAAGGGCGAGGGTGTGCTGTTGCTACTAAGGGTAAAACAGCGGTGTTAATGTCTCTTTTGATATTAGTATTGCTTACTTCATGCACTTTACTTAATGCAATTGTCTGTTGCTTGCAACTTAATACCGTTGGGTGACAGGCTGGATAGCGATCCCACGGTGGACTTTTTAGACAAAGATGCAGTTGGACTCAATGGTCTTTGTTCATTGTCGTGATGCCTACATAAATATTATCATGTTCTCTTTGTCATAGCTAGATTAAGTTTGTGTTATAATCTTGTCAATTGCCCAATTGTAATTTGTTTACCCATCATATGAGTGTTTTATTTACTTGCGAGACTCCACTAGTGAACCCATGGCCCCCGGTCCATCTTTTTACATTAATTGTAACCTTTATTCATCACTTTTCATCATCATTACTCCACTGGTCCATTTTCATATTTTCATCTATTTCATGTATAGTATCACACCACCCACTTCTATTGCCAATATGTTTGGAAATTGGTTAGGTGGTGTGGATAAGAAAACTAAAGCTCACATTCGCATTGGTGTTTGTGCTTTCTTATGGACATTATGGAATTGTAGAAATGATATTATTTTTAACAAGGCCGGAGTTGTTCATTTTTGCAGGTCGTCCACAAGGCTACTTATTGGATCACCCTATGGTCCCTCCTGCTGCCACTGGAGCAACGTGCTCTTATGGATTCTGGATGCACTCGGTTGATGGCGGTCGTTCGGTCTATCTTCAACCGGGGTGGCTGGCATCATGCTAGAAGACTAGAAAATGGCTAGTCTTGTAGAAATTCTTGTCTTCCGTTGGTTTATCTTTGTGATCAACGAGGTTGTTTGGTGACTTGTAAACTATTTCAATTCTAAAACTATGCAATAAAAAGCCGTATGCATCATTTTGATGCAGAGGCTGGGGCGCGAAGTCCCCATTTCAAAAAAAAAATCTATTTCACTATACAATTAACCGCTTTGTTTTCTGCGAGACCGGAAAGATTGACAACCTTTCCGCCGTTGGGGGCAAAGTATTTTGGTTGAGTGTGTGCAGGTCCACGGCTGTCGAAGATTAAGCGCCAGAGATCTTCAACATTCACTTTGTTGTTGATTTCAAAGTCCTACTGGTTCGATAAACCTCAGTTCGTTAACGAGGGAAAACTGCTACTTGCTACATCCACGCCTTCTCTTGGGGCACCACCCAACGCATCATTCACCAATTAGCACCCACCACCACCACCTTGCCGCGCCACCCTCTAGCCCTAGGGGCTGCCGCACCACCTCCTCTTTCTCTCCCTCTTGCACGGCTTGGCAGAGCCCTGTCCGTGGGAGATCTCCACCACCATCACCAACACACCGTCGTGCTGATGAGATTCATCTAGCCACGTCTACCTCGCTTGCGGGATCACGGAGAGTACGTCTTCATTGAGCTGAACGTGTGGATACCGCGGAGGTGCTGCTCGTTGCGGCGCTTTGACGGATTGGATCTCGAGGATAATACATCTCCTCGCGACTAGATACGTCTAGTTGCGGGGATCGACTAGCCAACCCCTGCACCGACAAAACGTTTGTGTTCGATCTTCAAGGGTAAAGATTCGATCTCCTTCTCGCTACTTGCATCTAGTAGATCTAGATCCTTGGGGTTTCTTCCGCTTGTTACGTAGGAAAAATTTTGTTTTCCATGCAACGACCCCTACAGCACGGGGAGACGAGCTCGGGCGCGCGGCTTGGGGAGCTCGGGTCGGAGCAGAGGAGAGGTGGGGAGCGGGCGGCTGCTGGCGCGGGGAGAGAGGAGCCGGCGGGCGCAGGGGACGGAGGACCGACGGCGGCGTGGACGGCGGCCGGTGCGGGAGGTGAGGAGGGGGCCGACAATGGCGAGGGGCGCGGTGGCCGAAGGCGACCGGCAACGGAGACGGGAGACCGAGCCCGGGATGGGGACCGAGGCGATGGCGGCTTGGCTGGAGTGAGGGGCGAGGGAAGCCGGGCGGGGAGAGAGAGGAGGAATGAGGCGACGGGGAGGTTGGCGGCGCACGCGCAGGGAGGAAGAGGGAAGCAAGTGCGGGTGAGGGAGAGAGATAAAGGAGAGGATAAGAGAGAGGGAGGAGGAGTCAGGAGATGGTCCAGGGACCTAAAAAGAAAAAGAAAGGACCAAAACGCGAGGTGGAGAGATCTGAAAACAAAAAGGAAAAAGAGGAGGAGGGTGGCTACAAGAGGCAGGGGGTAGGAACAGAAAAAGACCAGGGGCTGGCTAGGGTTTGGTCTAGGGTTTGCCTAGCTGGGCTTTTGGGCCTAGCTAGCTGGGCTACTCTCTCGCGTCTCAAATTTATTTTTCTTTTGCAAATTAATTTGGCAATTTAATTTTCGAAAACGGAGACGACTGTCTCGGTAAAACTTTTGCGACAACTTTAGCAAAATAAAATAGGGTTTAATAAAAATAATTTTTGTTGCCAAAATATGCGATGCGCATGATGCTGATGTCATGATGATGCAAAAACAAAATAACAAACAAAACTAATTTGGGGAAACCCCGGGATATTACACATCGCGTCCTAATATAAAGATGATGCAACACATCTCACTTATACTCCTCTAGAAAGGGAAAACTCTATGCAATCTAGAATTAAGAATAAACATAGTATAGCCTTAGGTAGTTTGACATAATGTTTGAATGACAAATGTGCTACCTTGAGCAAACAAGATCATCTTTGTTATCACTAGATGATAATAACACATGCATTAAATTTATCCCTAGTGAGGTAACAAAAGAAAGGTAAAAACCATAGTAAATCTCGAATGTTCTGTCAATATCTAATCACTACCAGCATGTTACTCCATCTAATACACACGTTCCCCCCACACACGCCCTTGCATGCAAGTTTGATGAGAACAAGCACTTAAGAATGTGGTACCCAATATGCATCTATCAATACATCATAAACATAATAGTATTTTATCTTGTGCAGGCTTTTTCAGAACTGAGAAACACCCTAAGAATTGCTAGCAAACAAGTCCCCTTACACCATATACTTAGCATGAATGATGGAGGACCAAATTGAATCTTCAGACTGGTAGATGCACCAGATCCATTTGAACATCAAAGCGATATTCATTTTCCAGGAGCTAAGAAGGCCCAATCCCCCACACTCCATTGGTCGGTCGTTTGCCGACCAATGGATCTTGTGGTATTTTGCGTTTGGTCTCGACCCTTCCCGGTAAAATCAGGACCTAACTGAGTCAAACTTTTGGGTGCCTCTTGTAGAAGGAATAGACTAGACCTGGCCATGGGCAGCCCGGCCCGGCCGGCCCGAGCCAGCTCAAAAATACCGGGTCTAGCCTGGTCTGGCCATGCCATCGGGGTGGGATCGAGCCTGAATTTTGAGCCTAACGGTTAGGCCGGGCCGGGATCGGGCTTGCCCAAAACATGATTTTAGCCGTGGTCGGGCCGGACTGGTCAGGCCTAGTCCGGCTTTATCAGTCTCGGGCCGGGATTGGGGCTGAATTCTACGGCCCGACAGTCGGGACGGGCTGGGTTCGGGCCTGGATTTTCTATGTCAGGCTTTTTCTAGGCCCAGCCCGAGAAATGGCCAGGTATAGAATAGACCCATGGCAAACATTGGAAGTGAGTCAACAGAGGCGTTGGCCAGGATGAGTGTACCCCCAACGAGAGCAACCTACCAACCCACGGCTCCACCTATCCTACCAACTTCTCCACAAGAAAGTTCCACTTCTCAATAGAGATTTTCCTATCTGGGATTGGGAGGCCAAGCTAGATAAATGGGAATGATCCCAGTATGCAATTATGCATGGAGGCGACCCAACGAGTCGAACCCATAATCACTTTTACTGATTTGAAGACGTGCACCCCCTCTCCCATCACCACCAATATACGAGGCTCGGGTGGAGCGAATTGGGACAAAAATGAGTATTGATAAGGGCGTGGTACAAAAACTGAGTAGTGCTAAACGAAACGGGGCACATAAAAAAACCTTTTATAGAACGTTTCTAAAGAAGTATAAACATGAAAAATAAAAGGAGGCTAAGTCGACTGAGATTTAACAAAATCTCAGTCACGTACGTGTAGGGTCTTGTCGTTCCAAAAATAACAACGATATAATAGTCGGGCTAGTTGCAGCTGGGCCATACGTGCTACCAGGCAGAAGAATGAACTGCAGGTTGGGCCAGGAGGGTAGATCCATTGTTTGTTTAATAACCTTTTTTTATTATAGCTCACAACAAACACGTCAGTCCTCCCTCAAAAAAAACGTCAGACTAGAGCTCAATCAATGTAAACGAATGGCTATGACTTATGTGCGACTCTTCGCACAATGTTTTTTTTAATAACTGAAATCCGGAAAACATTTTGTTTGAGCATGGGTTGCACCTGGCATCTTAGTCTCACACAGTTACGCATGGTGTGCAACTAACCCCACAACCAAAGATAGTTGCACATGGGGTGTAACTGACCCTCAATTACACACAGTTGCACATAGGGTGTACCTGACCCTAAATTGCACACAGTTGCGCACCGGGTGCAACTTGCCCCCACAATTTACACATGGGGTGTAACTGACGCTCAATTACACACAGTTGCATATAGGGCGTAACTGACCCTCAATTGCACACAGTTGCGCACCGGATGCAACTTGCCCACACAGTTGCGCATGGTTTGCAACTGGCTTCTTAGTTGCACATAGTTACGCACGGTGTGCAACTGACCCCACAATAGCACATGGGTCACCTCAATTGCAAACGGTTGCGCACGGGGTGCAACTAACATGGTTCCGTGCAATTGGCTCCACAATTACATATAGTTGCACGTGGGGTGCAACTGGCTCCTCAATTGTGTATGGGTTTCAACTGGCTCATCAGTTGCGCATGGGGTGCAACTGGCCACGTAATTACAAATAGTTGCACACATGGCACAGCCTGCAATTAGCCCCAGTCACGCACAAGGTGTAACTTGACCACACCAAGTTGAACATATATTATTTGCAAAGTCAATAGAAATAAAAATATATTTTTTAGTGCTAGAAAAAATAACTTGAAAGACCCTCATGCACTTTCTCGCGAATTTCAATTTTTATCTATTTGTGTCACTCACTTCTCTCTCCCTTTTGTCTCTAACTCAATTAGAAAACATGCAATAAAAACAAAAAGCAAAAAAAAAACCTAACCATGATAGAACCAGGACATGCTTAAACAGTTCAAAAAGAACAAAAGCCGTGTCAAAAAAAGAAAGAACAACAACCGAAAACAAAAGAAAAGAAAAACGACCCATCCCATAAGCTCCACGGTGCTAAAGCCCAGCTAGAGAAAGCCTTTAACGACCAGGATTGAAGGCCCAGTCCAATCTCCAGACGGAAAGCTCGCTGAAAACACACGAAGACAACACAATGTACGTTAAAGAAAAAAAAAAGCACGAATCGTGATGAAAATAAATTAACGGTCACAAAGGCACTGCTAGTGCGTTGCCGCACCATCCTGAGAACGTATGTGCGGAATATTGTTCCCTGCCACTAAAATGGCCAAGTATTGCGCTTTTCTGTTGCACATGCCACTAAAATGGCCACAATTCGCTCGAGGCAAAGATGGGCTGTTTCTGATCTATTATGGGCCCGGCGCACCTGAGATCGTGCTGAAGCCTCACCGACTCGAACGGTCTTTGCCCGTCGCAACAATGACGGCGGCGTCGGATTGGTGGCCGCGGAAGTCGGCGACGTGCATAGTGGAATCGGCGAGACAGGAAGGCTGCCGTCGCCGGATTCCTGGTAGGCTGGTAACACACTTTCCCCCTCTTGTCTCTACATATCTTAAAGTGAAGATCACTTAATTTCTTGAATCCTGCTGGTTCTGTTCTCGAATCGTATTGTCGCTGAGAGCATCTTCACCGGGAGCGCCTAAAACATGTCCGGCACACCCCTTTTGGAGGCCTCTTTGGGGGGTGCCGGACATTTGTCCGGTCAAAAAAAATTCAGCTCCCACATCGGTACCGCCTAAAAAATAGCCCCTAAACAGAGATCATTAAGTCAAACACCTTATGGACGTCGTTGCCGTCGTGAAAGCCGCTCCCCTCACGACGCCGCCGCCGGGAGAAGGACGCCGGAGACGTCGAGGACGCGACGCTGGACGATGCCGACGATGGCCGGCGAGCCAGAGATGCCGAGGACGCGACGGCGGACGATGTCGACGATGGCCAGCGAGCCGGAGATGCCGAGGACGCGACCACGAATGACACGGGGACATCATCGGCCTGCGAACCTGCTTGTGCGTCTGCTGCTGCTGCCGGTCCGCGTGCGCCTCGCTCCCCTGCGAGAGCTGAACTTGATCCCTGCCCAGCCTCACAGGCAACTGCTGCCTCCCCTGCCTTGGCGCTTGTGCCCTAGCACCAGCTCGTTGGAGCTTCCGCCGCCAGTAGCAGGAAGAGCCCAGGATCATCACGACCCGAGGAATCAGGACGTGCCTCGCGGGATTGGATTGTTGGCAGTAGGCAGCACCAGCCCGCAGCGGTACGCACGGGAGTAAGCAGCAGCACGCACGGCGTCGCAGCTAGCAGCACGCGCGGCAGTAGGCAGCCCGCAGCCGCATCCTCGCGCATGACGCGCGGACGGCAGCGTCCTCGCCGGCTCGCGTCCTTGTCCCCCATGGCTGCCGCCGCGCTGAAGCTCCCCATGGTCGTCGCCGCGCTCGCGAACACCCCTGAGCCGCGACGCCGAGCTCGTCGCGCGCCCCGCGGCGTCGCGGCTTCTTGCATGCCGACGAGCTCGAGCGGCGAGGCGGGATGCGAGATCGAGCGGCGGCGCGGGCTCCACGGGCGGCTCGGCCGCGTTCGAGGTCGAGCTCCAGGACGGCCGCGGTGTGGTCCAGCTGCAGGAAGCGGCGGCGAGCACGGAGGGCAGCGAGCGCAGGCGGCGACGAGCACAGAGCGGCAGTTGCCTCGCGTGAGAGAGAGAAAAAGAGAGATAGAGGCTGACAAGTGGGGTTGGGTCGAAATTTGTGTCCGCGGACACTGTCCGGCACCGACAAAGGAGTGCTTAAAGTTGGGGGCTCCGTTGGCGTTGCCGGACAGTTTTTTAGGCGGACAAGCCCTTTAGGACCCCGGTGTGACCTGTTTTTCTGTCCGGCGCCCTAATGGAGATTTATTGCCCTATTGCGACCCCCCGGTGGAGATTCTCTGAGTGCTAGTTCAAAACAGAATACTTCTATCTTCAGTTCGAATTAAATACACTGGTGGTACCCGAACTTTAGGTCGAAGCACAATACGGTACTCGTACTCAAGAATACGCTCAATACGGTCCCTGAACTTGCCTTGCGGTGATTATACGGTCACTGGTTCATCGTATAGCTCCGTATTTGGTCAACGTGGCACTCTGTTGACTGGTCAATTAGTCAACATGATGTGGGTCCCACATGTCAGCTTAATAAAAAATAAAACAAACCCAAAATTCCCCCACGCAGGTCATCTCCTTCCTCCCGTCGGTAGCTTGCGCCGCCGGCGTGTCGCTCTGGCCGCTCGCGCCGCCGGCGTCCCCGGGCATCCTCCTGCCGCGCCGCGAGAACGGCGTCCAGACCTCGCGCCGCCAGTGTCCAGACCTGGCGCCGCTGCCATCCCAGCAACGCGTGCACCAGACGGATCTCGACCTCCTGTGTGTCGACCACGACGACAGGCGGCGGGATATTGAAGAAGCCGCCGGCGGCCATGACGGTGGAGCAGGTGGAGGCGAGCTTCGGGGCCGGTGGGAGCGGCGGCGGCGGCGCTGGGGCCGGCACCAACGCCGCCCATCCCCATGGCCATCTCGAGCTGCTCCAGCTTCTGCGCTGCTAGAAGCTCGTCGACCTCTTCCTCCTATGCTGCCGTCCGGGCCGACATCATCTTGTCCTTAGACGAGGCATGTCGCCGGCAGAAGAATGCCTACGGACGCCGGCGGCGCGAGGTCGCCCGCAACCAGTGCAAGCTCGCCGTCAACGGGAGGAAGGAGACAACCTCCTTTAGAGAATTTTGGATTTTTTTTAGCGTGGATTTTTTTATTGAGCTGACATGTGGGACCCACATCATGTTGACTAATTGACCGGTCAACAGAGTGGCAAGTTAACAAAATACGGAGCTATACGATGAACCGGTGACCGTATAATCACGGCAAGGCAAGTTCAGGGACCGTATTGAGCGTATTCTTAAATACGGGGGAAAAAAGATACCCAAAGGAATTAATAGGGATTTCGTTTTATCAACAACAAAGAGTGGAGTTTCTTTTTTTTCACAAAATATACCCAAAAAGCAAGGTAATACAAGAAATAGGATACCGTTCGAGTACTGCCAGTGTATTTAACTCCTTCAGTTCCTGGTTTATTTTCATCCGAGTTCCGGTTTATAGTTTCTCTGTTCAAATCTCCACTTGTTTTTTATTTTATATTTTTGGTCAAATCTTCACTTATTTCGGCTGTGAAAGATTGAAGAAGACGAATCTCGTGCTGCGGTATCAAAATTCCCCCGAGGTTCCAGTCGATTTGAACCAGATAATGAGAACAGCAATTCAGATGGGAAAATATTGCCAAAGCCGCCATTAATGGAATTTGAAACAAAGTATAGAGCATCGCTTTCAGCATAATCCTGGTCCGTTACAGAGAAAATAGAACACTAGTTCTGGCTAACACCTACAGTTTGGGCCGCCACCGCACAATTTCTGTTGCTCATCATCGGAGTGCTGTCGTCGTCGTCGTCAGAAAGTTCGCGTCGGTCTACTCTGTATCTACAGGTTGGCCATGCCAGAGCAAGGCGCCGATCCATCATCACCCATGGTGCAGCTGCAGCTGCAGCAGCTTCGAGTACGGGCCATCAGGCCGTGAGACGAGATCTCCGTGGCTGCCCTGCTCGACGACGCGCCCGTCCTGCACCACGGCGATAGAGTCCACGCAGCGGATCGTGGACAGCCGGTGCGCGACCAGCACGCATGTCCGGCCCTTCATGATGCGCCCCAGCGCCTCCTGGAGCACGCACTCCGACTCGGCATCCAGGGCGCTGGTGGCCTCGTCCAGCAGGAGCACCGCCGGGTCCTTGAGCACCGCCGGGCGATCGCGATGCGCTGCTTCTGGCCGCCGGAGAGCTGCACGCCGCGCTCACCTACGGGCGTCCTGTAGCCGTCGGGCAGCGCGCTGACGAAGCCGTGCACGTTGGCCACCTTGGCGGCCTCGATGACCTCCTCCTCCGTGGCGCCGTCCCTGCCGTAGGCGATGTTCTCCAGGATGCTGGTGGCGAACAGGACGGGCTCCTGCTGCACTAGGCCGATCCTGAGGCGCAGCGACTTGAGGTTGAGGCGACGGATGTCCTTGCCGTCGATCATGACCTTCCCAGCCATGGGATCGTAGAACCGCTCGATGAGGGCGATGACGGTGCTCTTCCCGGACCCGCTTGCGCCGACGAGGGCCTGGCTGTGTCCTGCCCGGATCCTGAGGCTGAAGTCCTTGAAGACCATCACGTCGGGGCGCGACGGGTATGCGAAGTCGACGTGGCGGAGCTCGATCTCGCCGCGGACCTTCTCCACCGGCTCCCCCTCCGGGTCGTCGGGTCGATGCGCGTCCTGCTGTTGAGGATGGCGAAGACGGAGCGGATGGACTCGCCGCCGCGGACGATCTCGGGGGCGAGGCTGACGGTCTCGGCGACGGAGTTGGCGGTGATGACGAGGACGACGAAGACCTGGATGACCTTGGAGAAGGTGGACACGTGGTTGCGGACGAGGTGGGCGCCGTACCAGAGGATGAGCGCCTCGGATGCGTAGAGGGAGAGCTGGGAGAGGCCGTAGAGCGCGCCGGAGATCTGGCTCCGGCGCAGGCTGTGCGCCTGCGGGACGCGCAGCTCGCCGCAGAAGAGGGACAGGATCTTGTCCTGCGCGTTGAACGCCGCCACGGTGCGGATGTTGCTCACCCCTTCCCCCGCGATCATGCTCGTCTTGGCGTGCGCCTTGGCCGTGTCGCCCGCGAACCCCTTCATCGACAGTTGCTGCACGCACGAACACACGCACAGACCGGATCAGAACTTAATCAGTCATCATCATCGTAGTCATCGAACAGTACGCAGCAGAAACAGAAAGAAACACTAGTAATTCCGGAAATCCATTTCGGGTCATGGGAGCATCTGCACCCATGACCCAAAAAACCCATTTTCCAAATGTCAAAAAATTCAAAAAACAAATATGGAGATAGTTCAACATATTTCATGGGTGCACAAAAAAATCCGCGGTGAAAAGACATTTTGTGCGACCTGTGCAAAAAAGACAAATCCGGATTGCTACGAAGACTTTTGACAGACTGGTTGTCTTTTTGCACAGTCCAAAATGTCTTTTCGCAGGAAATTTTTGTGCAGCACAAATTTGTACATACCGATTTTTTTCGGATTTTTGACACATTGAAAAAACAATTTACTGTAGGTGCATCTGCACCACGAGCCAAACGCCTCTAGATTCACTTTATTATACAAGCGGGAACTCCGTCACAATTTCTATTTCGGCTTTGAAAGAGCTGCGCGCGGCGAGCACATGGCGACTGACCATAGCCATGGATGCACGCGCATGGCGCCCAGCAGCATCATGCAATCTTTACGAAAATTATTGCGCGCAAAGGAAATGATGAGCGCTCTGCAGTGCAGAGTTCTTGTTCCGGGGCGACACTGTCCTCGCGGCCACAGTGATGAGCCTGCAACTGGAGCAAGATCGCCATGTGCGAGACTGTGTAATCCTTGGAGTAAAGCCCCAGCAGATTCCCGTGCACGAGGCGCGCGGCCGTGCAGGTGCAGGTTCGCGAGCACCCGGCGGGACCACGGGGCCGGCAAAGAACTTCCATTTACCCAACGAGCAACAACAGGGAGAGGATGTCACGGCCATCCACAATTGAAGAAGCAGCAGCGAGCTGCCGGGACAGACAAACGTCGCGGGGCCTAGCCTAAACCAAAGTGGCAGCGGGCAAGTGCTGTAGACGGCACGGGCCGGGGAGTGGGAGAAGCATCTGGGCGGAATTAAACAAGGGATTCAGAGAGCGGAGATCGGCACATGCCTCGCACAGTAATTTACTACGGCGGCAGAGGGAGTGGCAGCGGCATGGGCCGCCACGGATCCTAGCTACGCTACCATGGTGTAGCACGCCGATGAATTGAATTGCCCTCTCTTCACGAACTAATAACCGAGCTGCTGCGCCTGCAACGGTTGCTTGGGCTGAAAACGGTGGATGTACGTTCAAGAAGGGTTTTTACCTGGGCGAAGTTGGCGAGGACGAGGAGAGGGAAGGTGACGAGGATGAGGATGGCCACCCGCCACTCGATGATGAAGCCGACCACGAAGGACACCAGCAGCGACGTCATGTTCTGCAGGATCACCGATATCCGCTCCGCGATCGCCGACTTCACGTCCGTGGCCTCCGTGGCCAGCCGCGCCGCCACCAGGCTCGAGTTGTTCTCCTCCTCGTCGAACCACGCCACGTCGTTCCTCAATATAACTGCACACAAACCTCAGTCAGATAACGCCTACTTCTGCAGCAGAGATCATCGATCATGGAAGGGGAGAAATCAGAAACCTGCGAGCATCATCCTGCGCACCCTGGTCGTCAGGTTCTCGCCCATGATGCTGAAGAAGTAGTGCTGGATGAGGTACGCCACCACCGCGTAGAACCCGGTGCCGATGTACACGAACACGTACTCCCTCGTCTTGCGCTCCATCGCGTTGGGGTCCCGGAGGTAGAACACCTCGATCATCTTGCTCATCACAATAGCAAACGTCGGGCCAATAAACCCGGACATCACGGACCCGATCGCGCCCAGAACGGCGTACGGCCACTCCGGCGCGTTGAGCTTCAGGAGCGTGAAGAAGTACCCTTTCGGCGCGCGGTACTTCCGGTCGTTATCGGCGTTGGAGACCATCTCGATGCGGCCGTCGGCGCCGGTGCTGTAAGAGTAGCTCAGGTTCCTCAGGCTTCCTGACCTGAGGCTCAGCGACCGGGTGGACAGGGAGTTGCTCAGGCGGGACGACCGGTTCTTGCGGGTGGATGCTCCTCGGAAGTCGCGGTTTCTCGCCATCTCCTGGAACCTGATGAGGGATGCGTAGGCGCCTGAGCTTCCTTTGGCGAGGAGCTCGTCGTGAGTGCCGGTCTCGACGACCTGGCCTTGCTGGATCACGGCGATCATGTCGACACATTGTATGGTTGAGAGCCTGTGTGCAACCACCACGGTTGTCCTGCCGATCATTATACGGTCAAGTGCCTCTTGAACGATACTCTCTGAACCAGCATCAAGAGCACTGGTTGCCTCATCAAGGAGAAGGATCTTTGGATTCTTCAGCATTGCACGGGCAATGGCAATCCGTTGCTTCTGGCCACCAGACAGCTGAAGTCCTCTTTCCCCGACCTGTGAATAAAGAAGTGTTCTTCAGCATTGCACCGGCAATATTGCAGGGTAGAGTACAATAGGTAAACAAACCATTGACAAAACAAGAAATGTAGTTTGGGCAGCTCAAATCACAAGAAATGCACGAGATAGGCTAAAAAAGATTACATTTGAGTCATCAAAAAATATCATTAGCATATCATCAGCAGTAGAACCCACCTGAGTGTTGTAACCATTAGGAAGAAGAGCAATGAAGCTATGGGCATTAGCAGCCGAAGCAGCAGCCTCAACCTCAGCCATTGAGGCATCGGGCTTGCCATAAAGAATATTCTCAATGATGGTGGTCGCGAAGAGGGCGGGTTCTTGATTCACCAAGCCAATTTGATCTCTCAGCCATTTCAATTGCAGCGTCTTGATGTCCGCATTATCCAGCAAAACTTGTCCTGCAACAACAATCACATCCTAAGGTTATATTAAGCCAACCGATACAACATAGGCATGATGTGTGCATTCCTCGGCTTTACCTTGATTAGGATCATAGAACCGCTCGATGAGAGACACAACTGTGCTCTTTCCAGAACCACTCCCCCCGACAACGGCCGCCGTTTTCCCGGCAGGAAAGAAGAGCGAGAAGTCACGGAATACCATGACGTCCGGGCGGGATGGATAGCTGAAGGACACTTCTTTGAACTCAATGTTGCCGTGGACTTCATCCAGGCACCTCCCATCAGCTGAGTCCTGGACTATCGTCGGCCTCTGCCTTATCACCTCCAACAGCTTGTATCCGGCAATCTTCCCTTTGCTGAATGCTCCAAGGTTCGAGAATGACTGTCCCAGGCTCCTGCATTCATCAAATTCACAAATTGGTCATACTTTTTCACTGGAAGCAGGCAAGCAAGCTGCAGAAGTGTGCAAAATCTAAACACAGGTCTTACAGGCCTCCGACGATCGCGGAGAAAATGGCCGTGAATGCCTTTCCACCGTCTGTCTGGCCACTCCTGATGAACACGCCGGCGTACCAGAACACCAGTGCCCATGACATGCAGGCAATCCCATAAGTACACCCAATGCCAAGCCCCTTGGCCATCCCGGCCTTGTACCCCAGCTTCAGGGTGCTCTGAATCGCCTCGGAGTAGGAATTCAGGGCCTTGGACTCCCCCACATAGGAGTACACCGTCCTCACCTGGGCAATCGCCTACGAAATAGATGAACACTTAATCGTCAGAATTACTCACTTATTTCCACGAAAATGGGGGAGATAGTGCATTTTCTCTTGCCAGGCACAAAAATAAGTAGTGTGTGATTGACAGCAGTTATCTCAAGAAAGGGGCTAAACGACATGAAACAAGAAATCATTCATCGGAAAAGGCCGTCTGGATCTAACAAGAAACTGGAAGGAATCCAAAATGAAATCATTCTCAAGGCATGTGCACGGCTGCTGCTCGACATTTGACACTTTGACCGACAAACCAGTCCGAGCGATAGAGCCCACACAGCTTTCATCTTCCCCACCCAGCCATCTTTGATATCCCGGTAAGATGATGATACTAAAGGCACTGCAGAAATAGTACGTGCCCATATCAGTGCCGGTGGTTGCGAGTTACTACCTGCTCGGCTATGATTCCGGCGTTGGCGTACGAGTCCCGGCTCTTCGAGGTCAGCCCGGTGAGCGTGTACGCGTACAGCCCGCCCGCGAAGGCGATGCCCGGGATGACGGCGATGCTGAGCAGCGCGAGCCGCCAGGCGGAGACGAACCCGACGACGAGCCCCGCCAGGAACGTCGCGAGGTAGTGGATGAAGTTGCCGACCTGCATATACATTTGTCTGCCGTCAGACGCGCGCTGAGGGCGCCGGAGCCATATGACTACGGTGCGAGCTGGGTGGTCACCTTCTCGCCGATGGCGTCCTGGACGAGGAGCGTGTCGGTGGAGACGCTGAAGACGACGTCGCCCGTGCGCGCGTCGGTGTCGAAGAAGCCCACGTCCTGCCGCAGCACGGCCTCCAAGTACCGCCGCCGGAGCGCGCCCACCTGCCGCTCGCCCGTGTACATCCAGCACGCGATCTCTGCACGGACACAGAGCAGACACAATTAGGCCAGGACGCCGCAACGCCGGCAAGAACGGGCGCAGAGGGGTAAACGGAGCAGGGCGTGCACCCACCCAGGTATGAGGATGCGCAGACGACGAGGCCGAGGTAGACGAAGTAGAGCGAGTACTGCAGCGCGCAGAGAGAAGCGGCGAGATTGAGGCGTCAGTAACTTAAGCTAGCATAGAAATGGCAACGGCAAAGACAGAGAGAGATTTTGAAGCGGGGCAGGTCGCGGGAATACGTGCCTTGGACACCTCGTCGGTCATGCGCCGGAGGTGGTGCTGGTTCTTGCCGAAGCCGTTGACCAGCTCGCCGAATAGGAGGAAGAACACCGGCATGGCGGCGCCGTGCACTATGGCGCCGGCGCTCCCTGCAGCCATGAGCAGCCAGTCCAGCGGGTCTGCGAAGCTGAACAGCTCATGGAACGCGACGCTCTGCTCCGCCCTCTTCTTCACCGGCTCGCACCCGCCGCCGCCGCAGCTCCCAGCCCCGGCCGCCTCCGCCTTCCCCGTCTCCTCCGCCATTATCACTGTTCTTGTCCTCTCCCTCGCGAGCTCCGCAGCCACAAGAGCACCTCACCTCCTTGGCATTGGATCTAAACCCTCTGAAATGTTTGCGCCAGAGCCCCCTCCCCCTGCTCCTGCTCCCGGCGGTCCTCGTTCTGTTCTCTTATACTGCGAGCGAGCAGCGCTGTTGCAGTGTGCGAAATATTTTGGTTGTGTGTGCTTAAAAAATATTGCGTTTTGCGAAGAAAGCGAAATATGAGCACGGTATTTCCACCGAACAAGATAAATCTATTAGGACAAGACCGCGACATATTTTCCAACTGGTATTTCGCTTATCAATTCTAGTGCGAAGATTTTGCCAACAAAAATACGAATATTTGAAGGGTTTTTGTTTGAATGTCCGGTAACTTTTGTGCTTACCATCAAACAACAAAAAAATTCAATAAATGGATTTTATTATTTAAATAGTTTTAATCATTGCACCCGGCCTCTACATACAGAGATGCACACAGCCCCAAACACCCGAGAAAGTCTAAAAGCCAAAAAAAAAATAGACTAAAACAGAAGTGCAATTACATAAATACAAATGAAGATGAAAAATGCACATATAGGAAGTTCAATTGCTACAAACTATAAAACATAAAAATAAATAAAATAGCAAGAAGAATGGAATGACCGAGATCTCGGGCTCAAACATCATTTAACGAAAAAATGACTAAAACTTCAAAAAAAAACATGTTGCTTTAGAAATTTAAAAATGTAACATAAACATATTTTATAATAAATATCGTGATTCTCTCTTTATAGACCGGGTAAATTTCTCTTGGGATATGGGTGTTGGCGATGAGATGAATTTATGCATTCTTCTATGATGGGTTGTAGTTGTAGCACGTCTGAATTTACTACATCGATCCAAACTGCATACATGCATACGCACGATAGTAAAAATGAATTGAATACGCTGTAAAATGTGTATATTGATTGAAAAAAAAGTCTCTCAAATAGTATTTCTACCCATAAATATATCAGTTTCATGAATTTTAGGGTCTAATTTTGATTATAGATAATTCATAACATATTTAGGCTGAAACGAAATTAGATTTGTCTTGAGGTTACTTATGTTGATGCACAACCCATTGGAAAATGTCACTTCATCGGTTAATGACAACACCGAGTGATGATTGCTTGAGATGTTAGTATGATCTAGTGAGAAAAACACATGAGGTTCTAACAATGGAGTTTTTTTTTTTTATTTTTGCCAAGGTGATTTAATGCAAATCTCTCCAACACAAAACCTATGAATTAGTGAACATAGCTTTAATCTCTTCCTTTATGTAGGCTAGATGTCATTTAAAAAGATGTTAGTGCTTTAGTTGGAGACCTCTTTCGCCACACCCCTCTCATAGTTTTATCGTGAAACATGCGTCCAAAACCACCAATTTTTCAATTTGATAATTGAAAGGATCAAAGAGGCCGACTAGAGGTTGGGGCGAATAGACGACTATAAAATTTACTTTCTTTTCTCAATTTAGAGATTGCTCAAATATAAGTTCTCTAGATTATTCAATTAGGTGAACAACCTATATGATGAGCAAGATACAAGCTAGCAAATATGATATATAGGCAAGTAATACTAGCAACAAGGAAGTAATGGGTTAAGAGATAACCACATAATGCCGCGGAGATTTATCCCGAAGTTCACTTTCCAATGAAAACTAATCTCTGCTGGCCTAGTCAAGGAATGCAATTCTACTTAGTAAGTGCACCTCTCTAGTGCACAAAGGAGTTCCTGCTAAAATAAGTCCTTGATTGACTGTATCCCTCACTAAAATAGGGTCATACAGGCTTTTTCTCAATGGTAGTTTACAATCTCTATTTGTCCGCTGTAAATTTAAGATTGGAGGTGGGGAAAATAGGTTTTGTGAAGATGATTGGCTTCATGATAAAAGTTCGGCTGTCACCTTTACAAGATTATACACAATTTCTCTATATCATAATGTTACAATGGAGAAGGTGTTTCAATTGAATACACAACTAAATCTCGTCTAAACGTCATGTTAGGTGGTGTTATACCCAATACCTCTGTGATCGTCAAATCTTTAGAGTACCCCCTTTCGACACTTGAAAGAAAGATAGCATATACAACACCATATTGCTAAGTAGTGAATTGATGAGGACTAAACGGCCAACTATAAAAAGAGGGCGGAGCTTTTTTTAGAGGGAAAATACCTGCTTCAGAATGAGAATCTTTGACAGAGATCGTATTGGTTCGATTCTTTTCCCGAAAGAGGACTGCTTTTTTCAGTCCATCCAAACCAATTAAGAGTAAAACAATCCTATTTTCGTGGGGAATGGTTGATCTCGTGCTTGTAATTGGAAAGTTATGAAAGGAGACCCATCATTTTGCAACAAGCTATAGGTCTGACTATTCCCACATGTTCCATTAGGAGCATTCCTTTGCAATTTTCAAGGAAAAGGTAAAGGGAGTGATAAAGGAAATAGGAACAGGTAGGAATGTATCTGAAGCCTGATCGTTTTTCTCGTAGACCGCTATGGGACTGGAGCAGGCTACCATGAGACAAAAGATCCTAAGTTTTCCTTTCCAACTATTTAGTCATTTTTCAATCGTTTTTCAACTAGTTTCCACTCTTCATTTGATAGGCTCCGATAATGTATCAGAATTTCTACTGACGTTGCTCGCAACCGAACAACTCGGCATACTGATTCCCACATTTCTAAGCATCTCCGAGGCAGAACAACTCACTCTTATGAAAATTAACTTAAGAACCGAAACTTGCTCGAATGTTGACCAAATTAATTTCAAAATATTAGCCTTTTCAAGATCATGCTCAATAAAACGTATCGTACATGATTGTTGTTTTGCAATTTGCATGTGTCCTCTCTTTTACAATTACCGAGTAAATTCCTAACATCTTCCACTATGATTCATGTTTCTACTTGCTATGGTACCTTAGTTTATGGTGTTTTTTTTTTGAAATAGATAAATCATGGGTAGAGGGCATCTAAAGAGGCGGGCGAAGGGAAATTCGCTGAAGACCCCCCTCCCCTCTCGCCCCTGCGCGGCGGAAAGGGGAAACCCTAGATACCGCCGCCGCCTCGACCCACCACTGCTCCTCCCCCCTCCCTCCCCCGCTGCCATGAAGGGCGCAGCCAGGCAAGGCCTGTGCGCTACCGGCGGCAGGGGGGATTTCTTCGCCCTCGAGTGAAGATGGGGCCAGCGCGGGTTGGTGCCCATGGATCTCGGGCGTGGCATGGCCGTCGGGCACCACGGCGACGTCCAGGCCTTTGCATCGGCGGTGTGGCAGACGACGAGGGTCGGACCTCTCCATGGCCAGATCGGTAGCTCCTCCTGCTTGGCCCTATTGGGGTTGTGCGTGGGGTGGATCCCGCCGATGAGGGCGACAGATCTTCGGTGGCGCTGCTCACCTCCGGTGGCGTGCCATCACGGCATCCTGCTGCTGCTCGTGGCGGATATGGAGGTGTTGATGATGGCTGGTGAGAGCCGGGCTCGGATGCAGTCGGGGCCGACGATGGCGACGCCCGCGGGCGCCGTTACCTTGATGAAGGTGTCGTCGCTGTGATTCTTCCGCCTCCCACCCAGTTGTTCCGGGGGAAACCCAAGATCTGGTTCTACCGGATCGGACGATGGCGGCTCTTCTAGTGTCGTTCACCCTCTTCAGGGCATCGTTTTGGAGCAGGAGATGACTGGAGGGAGTCTGCTGGTGGAGCGGTGTTTCATGTATTGCGTCAACGGCGGCAAGTCGTAGCGGCGTGGCGCTGTGGTGTCTTGGTGACGGGCGTGTGTTCATGGGCTCGCGCAGGGAGGGTGCGCTGTCTGACGTCGTGGTGGCGTCATCGGCAGGATCGGTCAAGTTCATGCAGATCTCAACTTTGAAGATTGCTTGGTGGTTCGACGGTGGTGACGGCTTCTGTAGCGTGTACATGAGGTGCTCGCTAAGAGTCTGCTAGTTCGGATGCGCGCTCTTGTTTCGCCTAGAGGGTGTCTCGGGGTATGCGATTGTTCCCGGTTCATAGCTAATGGTGGGATTTCGTTGTCTTCCGGGCAAAAGGCCTTGTTGACATGATATTCACCCATTGTCGGGTTGGTAGGTGTTGTGTGGTGGCTTCGAGTTTTGTGATGTATGTTTTTTTTATCTGTCCTTTGTGGTCTAAATTAATAAAGAAAGCCGCATGTATCTTTTCGATGCAGAAGTTGGGGTACTCCCTCCTTTTCTAAAAAATATGGTGTTTTTTTTTGTAAAACATCAGTTTTAACTATCCTTGTTCCAAATATACTGTTGTAATATTCATATTTGGGGCCATTATGAGTACAATAGAGTAATGAGTTAGTATCTGAATACTACCAACAACGGATTTTATGAAAATTACGAGTGTCGCCCGGTGCAAATGGCATGGACATTTGTGACACGATTCTCCTACGATTCGATCACATGGATCTAAGTTCCTCCAAAACATAGTAGAAAGGGGTAGGGCGTAATGTAATTCCAGAAGGGGAGTCAATGGCGGATAAACTAACTAGTACGCGTAGGCAAGTTGGATAACAAACTCCAGTCAACATACTGCTCACGAGGATGAGATTCAGATGCAGGGATGGACGGATAGAATAATAACCAAGGTAAAACGAGTCGTCTCTGGCCGTGGTCTGAAATCATCCACCAGCATGTGAGCTATACTACGAGAGCACAAACCCGAGAAGAAAGAAGAAGTTCACCAATTCATACTCTTATCCGGTTGTTAGATCTAATCGCGGCTAAAGCGTCTGGCGCGGCGGGGAAGACGTGAAAATGTGGCATGTGAAGACGGGATTAGCGGAGCAAAGAAGGAGATTAATTAATTAACTACGTTCGCAGACTGCCGGTGGGTGGCGGGGTCGCCGATTACAAGGTGTTTTTTTATCCGGTCAAAGGATCCTAGGCAGATGAGCTTGGTGGTGGTGGCGGCGGCGAGAGGGAATCGAGGCCGGCCACCGGAGGGTCGGGGCCGCGTGCTCCGACGGCTCCGATCGACGCTGCGCATGCCCCGTCCGTCAGGTTCACGGGAGTTCCATGGCATGGGTGTGCTGAGTGCTCGATCGCCGGGCAGTTCCATAACTCGGTACGCGCCAAAATCTGTGATCCCTTGCTGAACGGGATGCTGCAGTGCTCACGCCAGGGGTCACGCACGCTCATCTCTCATCCTTCCTATCTCGAGGGGTTCTCTGTCGTGGAGTTAATTACAAAAAAACCACCACAATTACACGCCAAGTTAGTAGAACACCTGAAATTCGTAAATTTTATAAAAACCCACCAGTTTTGCGTTGGTTTGTAACACAGAGCACTGATTGGTCGTTTTAAGCATGTTGACGGTGATTCTGACGTCAGGCTGACCGTATCAGAGGAGACGACGGTCGCCGTTAACGGCCGGTTGGTTTAAAGAGCCGTTGTGCCCGTGCTCGCTCTCTCTCTTCTCCTGCACTCGCTTTCCCTCTCTCTCATTCGCCGTCGTAGCAGCATTCGCCATGCCTTCGTGGAACGACGGCGAGACTACCAGCTCAACCGGAATTGGAAGCCTACTCTCGGAGTTCGCGGACAGAAATGTGAGCGCCTCATGTCCTCTTTCCATTAGGGTTAGGGTTAGGAGGAGTGGGTTGGAGCTGTCGCAGAACTCGACGTCGTCCCCAAGGCCGGCAACACCGCCACCCCCGTCTCCGGCGCCTATCTGCTCTCCGTCGCCTTCGTCGCTTCGGGCGCCGCCGCTAGGATTGCGGGTCGCCATGGGCGGGAGAGATAGAGAGAGCGCGAGCGGGAGAGGATGAAATTTCTGGTCAGAACCAACCAGATTATGCACAGTCGGGCCATTTGCGGCGGTCCGAGGCGGCTATCGTCTCCTTTGACACATCAGCCTGACACTGGGTCAAGTCGTCAGAATCACCGTCAACAAGCTTGAAACGACCAATCAGTGCTCTCCGCAACAAACCAACGCAATGGTGGGTTTTTTTTGTAAAAATTAAGAATTCCGATGGTTCTGCGAATTTGCCGCGCAATTGTGATGGTTTTTTGCCATTAACTCCTCTGTCATGTGGTATGCTTGGCGCAGGAACAAAGGCTGGGTTGAATTATGCTTGGCGTCTTTTTTTTTTTTTTTTTGAGGGAAACAACAGGACTCCGTCCTGCATACGGAAATGAACAGTACCTAATGCGAAATGAAGGCAACGATGCAAGATACTGTGTTGCTGTACATTGCACCCATAATATGAACGGGCGGAGAAAAAAAGGGTATTACGGTATTACGACCCTGCCTTTACAAAAAGACGGTGTAGAACTGATAAATGTGCACTAGGAATCACTGACCGAGCGAGGAGCATCTAGTTAAGGAAGCCGTACGTACGTACTCGTACGACCTATCTTTGCTACAACGCCAAAGAAGATGCCAACGCAATGTCCCCTCGAAATAAAGAAAGTGATCGATCGCAGGGAAACGCATTGAACGACCTGCAGGATCGCGAGCGAATGCCAAGTAGACTAGCTAGCTAGACAGCCTCGCAGAGCCGAACGACGGCCAGAGTTGGAAATCTCCGTTTTAATTGTTTGGCAAGGAAAGGAAAGAGAGTGATGTTAAAACCACGACGATGCAATCGCATTTTACAAGAGCTTGCACGCTTCACGTTATCACGAGAAAATGACAAAAAAAACCACCATATTTGTGGCTAAGATGACACAAAACTATCAACTTTGGGTTTTTCGACACATAAATACTACTTTTGAGGCCATGCTGTGACGCGGAGCACTGATCTATCGTGTTTAGCCGTCTAAGCAGGTTTCTGATACTGCTACTGACAGTGGGGTCTTCTCCCCGGTGGGTCGCCGCTCGTGCTGGGATGGACTGTGTAGCGAGAACGCAGTGGCCGTCCCGAACGCCGGTCATCGTCGCCGTCACGCTCGCCGCCGTCTCCGACCACCACGGGACGAGCCGAGCAGTCCGAAAGCTCCGCCTCGCCCTGTGCTTCCTCCGCAGCAAGCCAATCGAGCTGGTACGTCGCCAATCGTTGGATCGGGGCGTTCTTCTCCGCCTCTAGCCACCAGCTCCGAGGACGGGTTCGTCGCCCTCCAACCACCTACGAAGCTCCAGGGTGAGCCACTGGTCCGAAAGGACATCTCCTCTTCCTCCTTCTTGCTCTGTGGCGTCATGCCCGGGCGCTCCGCCAAACGCCGCCGCTCCGGTGAGCACCGCCGCCGCGTCTGGCGACCATATGGTCATGAGCACCGACACACGATGTCCCTCGATGCCCTCCTTCAGATCCACCCCGGGAGTAGCTTGCGCGTGCTCGAAAACGAGCGGAGCTTGCTCAACCGTGCCATAGGGACGACACGTCGGAGGTCCTCCACCGTTTCCTCTCCGACGATCGAGGTCGCCCGCCTACTGGTGGACGTGCTGGTGCTCGTGCTTGCGCTCGTGTGCTCGTGCTCGCTGGTGGCCGAGATGTAGCGGGTTGCGGTACTGCTGGCTGTAGTTGTTGCTCTGCAAGAAGAGGTGGTCGGTGCCCGCTGCTCATGTATCCCAACAGGTCTCCGCCTACGCCCACGCTCCGGCGAGCCGCCTGCCGCTGGTTAGTGAGGTATGCGCCACCACCGCACTGAGCTCTCCCGGTGCACACAGCGTGTTCGACGTAATGAACATGAGAGAGAGATTGCCTGGGTGCTGACTGTTAGAGATGGCGTTGACCTGCAATTTTTTCTTTTGTTTTTGACATGTAGACCTGACGGGTGGGTCCAAAGTGTCAAAAAAGGTTTAACATGCTTAAATAGAAGAATCAGTGCTCCGCGTCACAGCATGGCCCCAATAGTGATATTTATGTGTCGAAAAACCCAAAGTTTGTAGTTTTGTGTCATCTCAGCCGCAAATGTGGTGGTTTTTTGTCATTTTCTCCATTATCACATATAGAATCCTTTACATTGCATTGCAGGCAGGCTGCTGGGAGCTATGGCGCGCCTTTACATGTACTACTGCGATGCCGCCTAAGAGCAACTCCAGCCGTTGGCCCCCCCAGGGTATCCGGCGAAGGCTTTTTAGCCCGTTCGCCGGCGCCCCCCAGGCCTTGGGGAGGCCTCGGTTCCCACCCGCCCCCCAGCTTTCAGCCCCAAGGCACTTTTTTTTTTGAATCGGCGTGTTCCCGCTACATATCGGCGATCATCGATAGTCCGGTCAAGCTCAAAAGAAAACATAATTCGGTAAAAAAGAGGCCAAATCGACGACGTCGACCTCAAATCGCCGGCTCGTCGTCCTCCACTTGCACCACGACGGAGAAGTCGGTCGATGGCGCAGCGATCTGCGGCGACGATGCCGGCTCGTCGTCCTCCACTTGCACCACGTAGGAGGGAGCAGTCGATGATGCAGCGATCGGCGGCGACGATGCAGGGGTAGTACTGGTGCTCGGCGTCGTTTTCGTGGTGGAGCCTTCCGTTGTCGGAGTCGGGGTCATCGTCGGGAGTGGAGTCGGGGTCGGGGTCGGGGTCGGGATCGGCGCGGGTATCTCGTTCAGGATGAGGTCGCGCTGGCTCATGTACCACGCCTTGACCTTGGCGTCCATGATCGTCGCCGGGTCGGCGCTCATTAGGAACGCCAGATCGGTGTTCCTCTTTTTGGCCGCGACGTTGGTTTTCAGGAGGTCGATCTTCACGTCTTGTTTCTCCATCATCTGCAACCACCTCGCGTCGAACTTCTCGTCCCTCTTGACGGCGTGGGTCTTGGCGTCGGCAATACACTTCTCGATCGACGTGTGCAGCCTTTCTGTCGCCGGTGCGCTCGCCCTCGCCGCCTTCGCCTTCTTGTTCCCTTCTGGACGTCCATCCGAGGCTCCCGACCCCGGTTCGTCGGGGTTGAAAGGTTCTTTCCCCTTGCCGAGGTTCAGACGAACCTCGGCCCACTTCTCGCACTTCTCGATCCTGGAGAAGACATGGAGGAATTTGAACTCGGCGCCTTTGCTGTCCTGCCGGTACATCTCGAACATCCGGACCATCTGCCGGCGCGCAACAAAAGGAAAATGTCAGCCGAAGAAGAAACAAACAGACTATGGGCGACCGAGTCGGGGTTTTTACCTGTCGCTCGACGTCGGCGCCGCTCTCCGGGCGAGCCATGACCTCCTCGACGATTCCGTGCCATTTGCTGCAGGCCGCCTGGACGACCGCCCAGTGGTTCGCCATCGCTTTCTCGCCGCGCGCCATGTAAAATCCTTTGAACTCGGGGTCGCAAAGGTTGCGCTCGTCGAACGATCTCTTCACCCTCGCCCAATAGTTCTCCGAGTTCTGATTTGCGCCCGTGATTGGGTCAATGCTCACCGTCTTCCACGCTTCGGCGAGACACTCGTCTTCCTTGGCGGACCATTTGATGCGAGGCTCGGCTTTGTCGGCCGCCTTCTTCTTCTTCTTCTTCTTCTTGCGCTCGTCGGGTTGTTCCTCATCCTCCGCGGCGACGGGTTGTTCTTCATCCTCCTCGTACTCGCCGTATTCTTCCTCCTCCCCGGCGAACTCATCCCCGGCAAAGTCTTCCCCGGCAAAGTCGGCCTCTTCTTCTCCCGGGGGGAATGACGCCGCCGCCGCCGCCGAGCCAGACGCGATGATGTCGTCCATGCATGCGTCCTGTGACTCCTGCGATTCGGGCATTTGGCCGAGCACGCTGCGGGTACTATCGAACTCGACCGGATGGTGGAACAGAGGACCATGGTATGGCATGGCCGGCGAGCCCCCGGTGCCGGCGCTGAGTGCGGAAGGGCCGCGGAACGCTATGTTGGGGTTGAATCCGCCGTGCGGGTCGCCGTCTCCGTACTCCAGCGTGTCCCCCCTCCAGTGGGGTGTTGCTGGCGACGCCGGCGAGAAGGCGGTGGGCGACGGCGACGGCGAGAAGACCGACGGTGACGGTGACGCCACGCTTGCTTGGCTTCCTCCTTGGCTTCCTTGGGTTCCCCAAGCGCCGGGCGGCAAATAGAGGCCGTGCGGCGCATACAGTGGGGACGGCGCAGGAAAGCACGGTTTCCCGGCCGCCGCCGCCGCCGCTCGTCGTGTCTCCTTGGCCTCCTCCGCCTCCTTGGCCTTCTTCCTCCCGTCCCTTGCCTTGCGGTCGGCGGTGACCGTCTTCCTTCGGTCGACTTCGTTCGCCCACTCGGTGTTGCTCAAGCCGTCCGGCCGCCCCCTCCCCCTCCCCCTCCCCCTACCCCTCCCGCCCCCCGCCATCTTCGCCGGTGGTTCTTCGCCGGCGGCTCGTGGGTTGTTGAATTTCTTGGGCGCCATATGGGAGGCGATTGCCGCGGGAAACGGCGGGAGCTACGGTATATGGAGAAGGAAAATGGAGGGAAAGCGAAACAATAATGGCGGGAATCGTGTTGTCTCGCCGACAGGGCTGGCCCGCGCGGCGTTTCCCTTGCGCCGGCGCCCCCAGGCCGAACCCAGCGCGCTGGGTTCGGCCTGGGTACGCCGGATAACTTTTGGGCCAAATCCGGCGAAAAACGAGACCCTGGGGGCGCGACTGGGAGAAAAATCGTCCGCCGGCGTCCAAAAAACGGTCCTGGGGGCTCTCGGGGGGACGGCTGGAGTTGCTCTAAATTAACAAACACGCAGCGTCGCCGTCGGGCAGTGGACCGCGCCACCACGGCACGGCGGTGCTCCGGCCAAGTGAGACTGTACCACATGCTCCCCTGCCTTGTTTACTGGGTCTGGCATTTCTCCTGTACGTGCTACTACGACTACTAAATTTTGCACGATTGTCTCACATCCCCTTTCTGCGTGGTCCGCCACTTGTCTTGTTGCCCGCTCCGCCTTTTGACACGCTTTGGACGTATACGGCTAGGTTTTAAAAAGCTACTACAGTCCCGTCAAAAAAAAAAAGCTACTACAGTACTCCATGCATACAGAAGTTTGGTGCATACAGAAGTAAGCAACTTCTGTATGCATGGTCTCCTGGGTATACAAGATTACCCAGGAGACCATGCATACAGAAGTTGCTTAAATATTTGGAGTATTTATAATCATCTGGTTTCTAGCCTCTAGGGTTCTTGTTCTATGCTCAAGCTTGTGTATGCCTAAAAAAAAAGCTTGTTTATGCCACAACTCGCAAGTCTTGTCTCCGTGAGTGAAGATTAGACTAGCCCCAATGGGGGTAACATAATCATAGATGCCACGTTGGCAAAAAGATTATGTGGCACAATAATAAATAAAGAGAGAGAAGGTAATAGTATCATGATATGATACCGTAACATAACGGATTTCAATACACAATGAGTCTACATCCTAATAAATGTAATGACTCATGATACCATAAATATGATACTACCTATTATGAAGATAATAACCTAGACTAGTATCATATACATGATACTAGTTTATGTTACTTTGTATTGTGACTAGTCTTAGTTACTCAGTTGGATTGGATGCGATGGGATGGAGGGCCAATGTGGGCACGAATGATTAGGGGAACAAGATGGCGAGAACGGGGAAGACGACGCACTGATTCCCGGCCGGTTTCTCACCTTTTCCGCTGCATACACACATAGATTCGCGCGACGCTACTGTATTTATTTTCTCCTTTTCGAGGCAACCCTGCCTGTCCGTTGCCGTATACTACGCCAAGGGCCCGAAGCTCGAAGCGAGATGATGCAGAATACAGTAGACGCCAGACGTGAATCTCTAGGCAGCAGCAAGCGCCATATGCTCTTTGCACCACACTGTTTTACTCGTTTAATAACAATTACCCAGTTAATTTCCACACTTGTAATTTGGCCCACGTGACCTCCCTCTAGGAGAACATATATAGAAGAGGTTGTCCTGTCTGAAGATTTAGTCTTGATCCGACAAAAAATAGGTGCAAAATTTTCATGTAAAGATTTGGCCTCAGGAACAGCAAGTAGAATGCAGTGACAGACTGTGACCGGCAGACGAATAGGAGGCCTTGGGGCCCAAATAGTGAGATGACCTATTGGTCAAACTGGCCCAACTCAGGACGAGTCAAATCAAGCAGTTACCTGATTGGATGGGATATGATACGATGGGCCGATCAGGCATTTAACCACCGGTTTTAAGCTGTGCCCTCTCGCGGCGGATTGGATATAGGGGAGCGCTGAGAGGGTGTTTGTTTAGCCTTTTTACATGGTTTTTGGTATGGCTTATAAGTTTAAAAGACACTTAAATAGATGATTTTGGCTTTTGACTTTTAGCTTATGTTTAACTATGGTATAAGCCAAAAGTCAAAAGCCAAAAGCACCTAAGTAGATGCTTTTATGGCTTATAAGCTAAAGCCAAGAAAAAAGCCTAACCAAACATCCTCTGAGCGTCCCGGGGGATAGGTGGTTTCCGATCCCCTGCATGGAGCGTCAGACACGTGTCACCTGGAAGGTTGACCAATTCCTTTTGTTTCCGTGAAACCCACTAGCGAAAAAAAAGCGAGAACGAAACCACATCAAATCCCACAAGCGCGCACATACCACGTTCCCCAACCGCCCAATCAGTCGACCTCGCCGGCGAGGGTGCCCTCGCCGACCACGCTCGTACCACCATTATCGCCGCTCTTAACACCGCCGATGACCTCTGGTAGCAACTCCTCGTGTCGTGGGCAGCACCTCCGACGAGGGCACCTGGCAGCGCCGCCGGGCGCCGGCGGCACCACCGGTGACCCGTAGCAACTCCTCGTGTCGTTGGCAGCACCTTCGGCGACGGCACGCAGCAGCGCCGCCGGCCACACCGCCGGTGGCCTCTGGTAGCAACTCCTCGTGCCATTGGTAGCAGCGTCGCCGATTGCTCGTAGCTGGCCTCTGGTAGCAACTACTCGTGCCATTGACAGCACCTCCGGCGACGGCGCCCAGCAGGCAAACCGAGGCACACAGTTCGAAGCTCCGGCAAGAGACCTTGCTGGCCAACGCCGACAGCACCGCCGGCCTGCGCATGGCAGCACCACGGTCCAACCTCTACCCCTTTGCAGCATCCTCAACTCTGGCTACGAAGATGGACATCTTTTCTGCCAATTTGACAAAGAAATTTGCTACAACCGTTATGTTAATTTGCTATCAAAGGGAGAATTTGTTTGCTACAAACCTTCTAAGAATTTGCATGACCTGAGAAAAATTGCATCATAAGAAGAAGACATTTGCTACAATCCTTCTATGAGTTTGCATCTAAGGGAGAAAGGGAGAAAAAAAATCTGCTACAAGCTCTCCAAAAATTTGCACCGCACGAAGAAAAAATTGCATCCTATGATTCCTACCAAAGGGAAAATTTTGCTACAACCATTCTATGGATTTGCATCAAAGGAAATTTATTTTTGCTACAAACCTTACAAAAAATTGCACCACATAAAAGCAGTAAAAATGCATCAACGGAAGATTTTTTTTGCTCCAGCCTCCAGGACGCCTTCGCTGCACCAGCCGCACCCGCAACTCAACCGCTAGCTGCTGCTGCCGTCGGCGCCAACGGTAAGCAAAAGGAGCAGAAGCAACGGGTTCGAGGAGCGCACCATGGTGCTCTACGTCCAGGAGCAGAGAAGATGGGGGTGGGGACCCAAGGCGTCGCTGCCACCGGCGCCCGGCGAGGCGCGTGTTGCCGTCTGCCAGTGCAGCGTGCTCCCACCGACGCTTGTCTGTCACCTCCTCCACTCCTCCCGCCATTCCCAGCTCCCAGATGAGCGGGGCCTCGCCGGCGTCCGCGCAGCGCGCGAGGACCAAGGAGGAGACGTCGGGGCCGGTCGGGGGACGGCGGTGAGGCTCAAGGCGGTTGCGCTTCATAGGGAAGCCGGCCCGCAGCGGCGGGGCGCATAGGATCCGTCCCGACGACGGCGGCTCACGGGGAGCGCTGCTCGAGAGCGCGGGGTCGACGGCAATCGAGAGAGAGGCGGCAACGCTCAGCAGGCCAGCGGCGTCGGCGGCTTTGCCTTGGAGTCGTGCTCGTATTTTCTCTGGGGACGAGACGACCGAGCGAGAGGTTCAGAGGCGGCAGTCGAGAGGGTAAGGGTGAAGGGAACAAGTGGTTGGGGGGGGGGAGCGAGCAAGCAGAACGCGGGGACACGTGTAGAACGGAGGAGGCGGAGGACGGGACGCGCGTGATCCCCCGGATGATTACTAGGTTTTCCCTTGGATATAGGCCGAGCTCCCATGAGTCAATCACTCTAGCGTGGGGTCATGTTTTTTGTACCTAGTGTGAAGACCCGATCAAACTCTCTGTGCATTTTGCTCCGCTGTGTGGCAAAAGTTGTTAAATTTGGCCAAATTAGTTCAAATCAGAGTGGATCTGACGGTACATTTTTTGAAACAATACCTAATTGTAAACATAAAACATCAAATCTATACAAACTAGCTCAAATACAACAAAATTTAAAACAGTAAAGCTAATGCCAAATATATTCGGCGGGAAGGCCATTTGTCGTTGCTGGCCAATCCTCGCCGTTAACAAGGATGAAACAACGATGGTGACCTCCTCCGAGGAGGGCACGGAAACCGTCAACCCCGACTAGTCTGCCGTGTCTTCGGGCTCGCGTGCAGGCGTCAGCAGGGGGCATCGGTTGGAACAACGATGCCGCTTCTTTCAAAGCCTCAACATAGTCCCAATCGACATCGATGTCGGTCTCCTCCTTAGGCTTTGTCTTGGCCGCGGTCTATTGTGACGTGAGGATGGCATCGACAGTGCCCGACCACTCCACCTACTCCTCCAACTCTGGCTTGGGCTAGCGCATGGCCGATGCACCCCTCGTGACCACTCCTCCTTCTCGAGCTTGAGCATGGCCTTTGGTCACTGGAAATCCGTATAGTTGTCACCGCTATGCTGGGTTGCTCCACCAGTCCGGGAGGAGGGGACGTGGCTATTGCATGACCACCCCCACATCGTGGTGATCCTCTGCGAACATGGCGTCCCACCACCCGCTCTCCGCCACGTGCTATGGGTGCGCCAGTTCCGCGACCGTCATACCACGCAATCAATTGGCGATTTCAACATGACAGGCGGAACCCATCGGCACCAACGATAGAAAGACCCTGTCAGGGCTGAGGACAACCCGTTCGACAACCTATAATTCGGCGACACAAGGAAGCATTCGACGGGGAGGTCCCGCGCTTGCACGAGGAAGAGGGTGTTCCGGTCACCACTAGTGTGGCTCGAGGCAACCTCAAAGTTGTTGCATGCCATTGGTGGCTTGCAGTAACTGCGCGTGGGAAACTAGCAAGATGACGTGCAAGGAAGTGAGGCGTGAGCGAGGAGTGCGAGGTTTAGTTACAAGACAGGGCGGAGTAGGTGGGACACTGGTGGGTGGGCGCCGATTAAAGAAGGTTGACCGACATCTCCACAATTGTTGTCAAGGAGGACCCGCCGCTAACGGGTGGACCCGCTTCCCACGTGGCGTCCTGTCCGTTCATGTTCGGACACTACCGATCTTGAATGTTGGATGTTGCGATAGTTCACGAGCACCCCCTAAGAGCATCACTAGCAGTGCCCTCAAACTGGTAACCCTCAAAGCCAGTTTGAGGGTCGAGAAAACATGAATCTGAAGACCCAAAATGGCCGGCGCAGATCATTGCCCTCAAACCAACCCTCAAAAGTTTTGAGGATTGGTTTGAGGGCACTGATCTGCGCGCCGGCCTTCAAACCTTCAAAACAGGATCTCATAATCATGAAAACATTTCGTCGAGCACCTCATTGGCGCTTGGCGGCGGAGGGACAGAGACGAGCGGAGGAGTGGCCTTCTTGCGGCTGTCCGGCTTCTTCTCAGTGGCGGTTGGCGGCCTCTTCGATCGGGCGCAATTTGGCCGTGAGGAGAGAACCGGCTTCCTCTTCGGGGCGGGTGCGGGGGCGGGGGCGACGGCGGCGGCGGGTGTGGGGGCGACGGACGCGGGTGTGGAGCCTTGCGCCCTCCTCCTCTTCACGCCGACGTGCGTGGAGGCCACCATACCGGCCACCACGGCGGCGCTCGGCGCGGGGGCGGCGGGAGGTGGCTGTGCGGGGGCGCTCGAGGCGCGGCCGGGCGCGGGGTTCGGCGGCGGGACGGGGGCGCTCGCGGGAAGGGCCAGCGGGGCCTCCATGGCCGGCGGCGAGGCGGGGGCGCTCGCGGGAAGGGCCAGCGGGGCCTCCATGGCCGGCGGCGGGGCGGACGAGGGCCGGCGGCGGCGCAGGGAAGGAGGAGGGCTCGAGCGGTTGAGGGATTTTTCCCTCCCGCGACGCATCGTTGACCAGAATGAAGGGCCCTGTGTTTTTGCCTCTCAACCCGTGTTTGTGCAGGTTGGGATGGAAAATGAGGGTTCGGCCTCCAAATTTTTTTGAGGGTTTACGGGTTTGAGGGCTCTGTCCCGCGCCAACTTTCGGCCTCAACCCTCAAAAAACGGTTAATTTGAGGGTTTGACCAGTTTGAAGGCACTGCTAGTGATGCTCTAAATCCCTCCCAAAAGGCCAGCCCCGGCACATTGGTTTGGAAGAGTGGGACATCCGAAAAACTCACATACATGATATTTTATTTACCATAAAAGTTGCGATAGTTGCAGAGCATTTTTATCGTTAGGAAATGATGTGGAATCAAATAATGTTTTGTTTATGAACTTTTTTTTAAACTCCCACTAAGTTGATGCCCTTCGTGCTAGTTGTTGCAATAGAACTATAATATCCTATGGTCCACTGGTGTCTGGTCGGTGTTTTCGTTCCTCCGATGCTGCTGTTCCAGTTCTTTGTGAAGCATCGAGCCATACAAAGGCGCGATCACTGACAGGAAAAAGGATGGCACGCAGTAGCCATGATGCTGGCACGAGGGAGCCAGGGGCGAGTGACGCCGATGAGACCGAGTAGTCCACGGTAGGGCACGGGGCCAAGGTCCCGTACACTCCGGGCCAGCCCAGACTCAGAGCGCGGCAGGCCATCGCATGCGAGAAATGAGATTCTAGCGTGCGCATGCTGTTCAGTTTACTGCTAGGTCTGCGCGCAGTCTGCACTGCAGGACAGCACGTGGAGCGCAGATGGCTCGGCCGGCGTTGCCGTACCGCGCCGCTCAGCCCGCTCTCCGGCAGCCGCGCATGGGCATGGCGCATCGGCACGGCACGCGGCCAGGCGTGCTCCTCAGAGTCGATGGGACTGCCTGGCAATGGCGTCGCGTCCGTCCGTCCTGGCAGTTGGCAGTAGCTGGCGGGGACTCGGGACGACCGGAATCTACTGTTTATCTGGCTGGAGCACGGGCATGGCCGCCGCAATGGCGCCCTGACTTTCGACGCCTCAGCGCAGCTCGGACCGGTGTCGGTGTGGATGGGTCGTGTGCTGCGAGAGTGGAACTTTGGCTTTTGTCCGATGCGGCTTGGAGCTTCGTGGAATCTGTGCGTTGTTTGCCTGACAGTTCCGCACTAGTTTAACTGCTGGTGGCTCGTCAGCGACGCGGTTCCATATATAGAGATTCCGCCGTGTGAGATCCGGATTAAGAATTCCATGGGCACATGCTGATGCGAGGCTCGAGATTTAGTAATGCCGTACCCTCCTCGTTGGTTAATGGAACAAGAGCTCGGCCCAAGGGAGCACATGGCTTTTGGTTCGACGTGCGGTCGATGGGGCGTTCAAAACGTACATTTGTATATTTGTACAGCAGGCAGTTTGCTAGTATTTCGTACTGATTTTGCTTTGTTGCTGAAAGTAGTAATTCGTACTGGTTGGTTTTGTAAGGCCAAATGCCCAAAAACTTGCTCCATGCAACGTTTTAGAGCAGGTTGCTCCGGGTTAATTTTTTTATAAAAAAATCAGCTCCGGGTTAGTGGAAACTGTGGGGAAGCGGGATAACGCGCTCCAAAAAGTGTTGTGCCGCCGGGCTGGCACGGCCCACGGGCCCTCTACCTGAGAAAATAACAGGTCCTTCTCCGTATCGCTCGGAGCGACCTCAGACCCATTTAGATTTACATTGAAATCGCTCACTTGTTCCTAACTGACCACAGACCCATTTAGATTTACATGGTACCGTTGAAAGATAGAGTTGGGCCAAGCACACTCAGAACAAATAGCGATATCATGGAATAATTTCATCTTACTAGTGAAACAGAAATAGTCATAGTGGAACAAAAAATGAAAAATAAGTGAAAAAGGAGGTTACCATAGAACAATTCACACTTACTAGCGAAACAAAAAGAGAAATGCATGTGGGACGAAACAAAAATCATTTGGGAACATTTTCACGTTTAGTAGATGGGCGATGAAAATGTGGAATAAAAGGAGGATCATTTTGCAACAATTCACGTCTATTAGTGGAACAAAAGGTGAAATAAGTGAAACAAAAATAAAAGCCATATTCTATCTATATTTACGATTACAAGAAGAACTCGTAACTGAAATATGTGGAAAAAACATAGGTTATCATGAAACAATTCATGATTAATGGTGGAACACAAATTTAAATGGCACAAAAAGATAAATCATTCAGAAAAGTTTGATGATTATTACTAGAATAGAATATAAGTCGTCCTAAACTAATTCACAATTGCTAAGGTGAAATGAGCAAACAATAATAATTCATCATTGGAACAATTAATGATTATTAGTGGGAAAATTTAATTAAATGGAAAAGGGATGGTTATCATGGAACCGTTCATGGTTATTGCTAGAAAAAAATAAAAAAAAATAAGTGGAACAAAATAAAAAATCATTCGAAAACAATTCATGATTAGTCAAAGAACAAACACAAAAATAAGTGAAACAAAAGGAAAGTCATTATGAAACAATTCACGGTTAGTAGTAGAACAAAACTGAAATAAATAGAGCAAAAAGGAAAAATCGTGAATACCATCAAGATCAAAAATAAATAAAATAACAATTGAATCACAAGAAACAATGGACAATTTAGAGTCGAAAGAAAAAAATCATATATATGAAAATTACAAGTCAAGAGAGATAGAGAAACAAAAGCATAGTAGTCACGATTCCTGCAAGCTAATTGAAATGAGAGAAACATCATGTAAGCCCAGATTATACACATCTCTTACAGTCTTACCTGACCAGCTGTGCCTCCTGGACCTACTGTCGTTTTGTACTCCCATTCAAGGCGCTAGCGTTTTCATGGTAGGAATCGCTCCCTATCCCCTTTCGAGTTTTTTTAAGGTAGGAATGTCGAAGGTGTGGCATATATGAGCCCGAGCACCAGCCGGGCTACAGGAGAGGCCCGCACGTTACCATCTTGCGCTAGTGCGGGGAGACACAAACCCTATTTGCCGCTTGATGCGGGAAATATGACTGCCTACACCCATGTCCTCTCGCAGGTGGACCGACCTAATACGGTTGGAGTATATTTTGTTTTTGTTTATTTCATATTTTCTATTGCTTCCTTATGTTTTTCTTTCTTGTTTATTTTTATTTTTCCTTGGTTCACTTTTATTTTTCTTATATTATGTTTTCAGTTCACCATGTTTTTTGTTTGTCTTTACAAAGTTCACCTAAAAAAGGTTAAAATTGCTATGAATTTATTTCTTTTTTTGTTGCATACTTTTTTTGTTTTGACTCTGTTTTCTCTATTTTAATATGTTAGTTCTTACTTAATTTTTAAGTTTCTCATATGTTATGTGAAAGGATCATATGGGCACCTAGAGGGGGGGGGGTGAATAGGTGCTACACCAAATTTTAATTCTTTTTCAAATTAGGGTTGACACAAAAGGTAAATTCTCTAGATATGCAACTACGGTGAATTTACCTATATGACAAACAACCAACTGACACTAGGCAATTAACATGATACAAGTAAAATCTACTAAAGGATAGAGATAACCCAAAGTAGAAGCACGCGGAGGCAAGATTGTATTCCCGAATTCCTCCTTGTTAAGGGAGTACGTCTCGTTGGAGGGGTATGAGCTCGCCACAACAGGCCTACTCAACGCCACAAAGGCCTCACCCTATTCTCCGATGAACCACGCCAGAAAGGCTCGGTTCACCTTCCACTATCTTGGGGTACACACCCACAACTTAATCGGGGGCTCCCAAATCAACACACAACTCAAAACAATAGCAATCAAAGTGAGTACAACAAATGACCTAGGTTTTCCCAATGGAAACCCTAGGCACGAATCCCTCACGCAAATGAGGGGGAAATGGAAAACCGGTCGGTGAAGATGTAGATCTTGGCCTTCTCCTTCAATCCTCCATAGATCAACAAGTTTCAGTGGAGGGATTGGAAGATCTGTGTGATTTGAGCTCTTGGAAATTAGGGTTCTTGAAATTCTGGTCGAGCTGCCCTCTCCAAGCTAGGAGAGGGGTATTTATACCCTTCATCTTTTTCTAGCCGTTGGACACTGCTTAGACCGGAGATTCTGGTGTAAGTGGGCCGGAGACTCTGGTGTAGGCCGGAGACTCCGCCCCAACTCCGGTCTTCCTCCGGACAGGGGTCTAGCACCACGCCACCTTCTGGTCTCCAGGGGTAGACCGGAGATTCCGATCTGAAGGGGCCGGAGACTCTGGCCCAGCCAGAACTCCGCAGCCCCCACAGAAACTTGTCGTCGACACAGTCCAGACCGGAGACTCCGGCCCAGCGGGAGACTCCGGACACCCTCCGGTGTCCGTCCGGACTCGTATCCAGTACCGCGCCACACCTTGGCATAGGGCAGGGAAATCCTGGGATCGGAGACTCCGGTCCTAGCAGGCCAGAGACTCCGGCCTGGGATTTTCCTGCAACAAAGAAACTTTGCCTTTTCTTCCTTTTTGGTGGCTGATGCTTAGAGGATTAATTATAACTAAAAACTTGCATCACTAAACATCTCATTAAATAATCACTAGGGTTGTTAACTAACACACAAAACCAACTAGGGTTAGGAAATGTTCTTTCAATATCCCCCTTTTTGGTGTTAGATGACAACACTAGGATTTGCAAAAAGATAATATCATGTTGTGAAAAAAATAGTAGCTCCCCTAAATGTGTGCATATCAACAAGTTGCTTAGAAGAGATAGATGCACAACATATAGGAAAGAAATACCACAAGGGGATAATAACATGATATATATAATAATTCATTTGCAATGAGATAAGACATAAAAAATTAGGTTGAGATTTGTGATGGAAACCATACCTTATGCATAAAGATATAAAGATAATTCCAATGCATATTATACACAATAATAGTCTCAACCATCAATAAATCCGAAAACCATATGTCTTCACACATAATTAACGACATAGATGACAAGATCCACATATCACATAAAGATAGTGAGCAAATAAAATTCAACAATTTAAGATAAATGGACACAAGCTCTCAATAAATGATAAAAGCCAATACTTGTGCCCGACCCATGCAAAACCCACAGAATGACCTAATAGAACACTTCTCCCCCTTTGGTATCGAGACACCAAAAAGGTAAAAGGCGATGCTAATGGAACCCAAAAGGTCACTCGGAGTCCTCGAGGCGTCATCCTCATCATCATCACCATCTTAATCCTCATCATCATACTCGGACCCACTCTCATCATCATCTTCAACAATCTCCTTCTCAACACGCTTCTCAACCATGGGAGCCTTGTCGGTGTTGCGAGAAGACGAAGGCATAGAGGACACATCTTCTACTTCATAATCAGCCCATGGGAATTCGTTGTAGTTCCAGCTATCATAGCTTACGGTCTTCTCACTCCCAGATGAGGGCTCTCCTTCGTCTTCAACATAGGGGAGGGGTCCCATCCTTCTTCTTCTCTATCTCCTTGAAAATCTTGTGTTGGTTGGAAATTATCAACTTCCTTTCCTTGTAGGCCCTATGATTCTATTTGTGAAGGGAAATGTTCGTGCATAGCATCGTCCTTCGGAACCAAGAGAGCTTCTTCATCTCTCTTTGCACTTCCTCCTTGCCCGTGCCAACAAGTTGTGAGGGGGGATCGACATTCTTACTCCTCATCCTAGGCATTGGGGCCTCAGTTGCTTCCTCCTTATCACTTGATGCAAACGGAACCCGGCTAGACGACGAAGGCTTGTCATGCTTGAGAACTTGAAGAGTGTCGGCCTTGTGTATGGTAAGATGATCTTGATTGATATTTGGCACTTTGTCAAGGATGAGCTTCATCACATAAGGTGCATAGACGGGGTTCTTCATCTCATGCACAGCCCAATGCAATTCACACTTGATAAAATCCATGACATATATCTCATAGCCTTGGCAATTCACACCGGCATTGCGAACCTCATATAAATGATGGAGAAGATTGACTAGTCCACCGCGAATAGCATCAACATTCCCGGCTTGAGGTGCAATATTGTAACGAAACATGCGAAGAAGTATGTTGAAAATGGGAAGAAGATCCTTGTTCGTACCCATAGAGGCCTTGTTGGAGTAGTGAGGAGCCAATCTTCGCTTCTCATAGTGCAACCCTTCAACATGCATTACTCTCCCCTTTGATTCCTCACCACGGCGGAACTCATACCCAAGCAGCTCACCAAACCTTGTCATTGAGGACACACACTTGATAGGCCCAGTCATCCAAGTCAACGAGACATCTTCATCATTCCCAAACTGAACTGTGGTGAAAAATTGCTGCACAAACTTGATACTATAGTTTTGTTGGGTGGTCATGAGCTGCTCAAGCCCAAGCTTGCGAACAATCCACACTGCCTCTTGAAAGTAAGGCTTCGTGTTCAAGGCGGTGAGATTCAGCACCTTTTGCAGACAAACGGCATTGGCGGCCGATTGCTTCTCATATATTTCCTTCATCACAAGCTCTTGCTCTTTTCTCCAAAAGTTGGGGTTCGTTGAGGTTTGAGGCATGTCAAACAGAGGCTGCTCCCTCATCAGACTGGGCATAAAACCAGATACCCAAATCCCGAACCCGAAAAACCCGAGCCCGAACCCGTATAGCCCGAACCCAAAAAATCCGAACCTATTTTCGGGTGGCAACTTCAGAAACCCAAAATTTATTTAGCAAATTCGGGTTTGTACTCACGGTACCCGAACTGCCCAAATTACCCGAAGTGTATAGAAATCCCAACACATACGTCAGCCCAATAGAAAAATCTCCACGAACGGCCCAAGTCCAACAGGATAAGGTAGTTTGCAGCCTGCCAGGTCCAGCAAATAACCCACGTTCCACTAAAAAAAGGAAACAACCCACGTACGGTACAGTCGTAAAGACGCGTAGCCGAGACGAATCGATCAACAATTCCCGATCTGGTTAGCTTCTCCTCTCTCCGTCTATTCTCTCTTCGCACGCGCAGATCGATCGCCGGCCCCGCTCTCTATCACACCTGCCACCGGTCCCTCTCCGCCGCGCCCTCCGTCGGCGCCCCTTCCTCTGCTTCCCTCTATAGCCCACCGTGATGGCCGCCGCTAAGCTCTCCGTTGCGGTATAGCTGCCGGCGACACCCTCCTTGCGTAACGACATGCAGCCCACGGGCATGTCCGTCGCGATCGCCACCAGCTACTTCCTCCTCGACGGGGAGCAACGGAGCAGCATTCTATTTTAGGCAAATCGGGAAGACCCGAGACCCGAACCCGATTTTCCGGGTACCTGAATTTTCGGGTTTTGATTTTTTTAGGGAAATTTCAGGTGTCAGATCAGGAAACCCAATTTGTAAAAAGCCTGAATAACCCGACCCAAAATTTCGGGTAAACCCGAACGCCCAGCCTGACTCCCTCATGCCTCGAATTTTATCTTGCTCATGCCAATCACGGTGGTCAAATTCTCATACCGTGCCTTCTTTGCTCTCTCATTTGCTAAGAACTGAGCTTCGGCCTTCTCCCTCTCAGCTGCAGCCTTCTTCTCCCTAGTAGCAGCACCACGGTCAATCTGCACACGACAGCCATGCTCATCTTCCTCAAAGTAAGCTCGAGTTCTTGACTTTCTTTGCAGTTTCTTGGAGTTGTGAGCGGATGCTTTGTATCTCCTGTTATCTGTGAATAAAAGAAATAGAGGATAGCAAGGAGATGAGCATATATGTCCAGGAGTGCCGAAGAGGGGACACATTTATAGAGACATTTGCACCAAAACTTGATCTAAACCGGAGTTTCCGGTCTCAGGGGCCGGAGATTCTGGCCACACCGGAGTCTCCGGTCTATACAGACCGGAGTCTCCGGCTCTGAGGCAGGAAACTTAGGGTTAGGTCAACAATTGTTGCAAATGGCTCTAAAAATGCATCTAGATGAGACAAATGCCAGCTAAAAGATTCTACACCAGAGAGAACATACGTACAACCCTCAATCCATCAACTAGGGAATACCTAGGGAGAGAGAGAGAGAGGAAGGTACCTAGTCCCTTCATGGTGGAGTCCAACAATGGGGAGGAAGATCCCCGGTGTTGGAGAGGTGGAGGAGGCCGGCGGAATCCGGTGGCTGGGGGCGGTCGGAGAGCACTTCCAAGCAGGGGCGGCGGCTAGGGAGGAGTTGGGGTCGGGGATGAATGAGAAGTTGTGAATCAACTCCTCACCCCGGTCCCCTTTTGGATCCCAGCAAAACTGCCGAGACCGGAGTCTCCGGCCTAAGCACACTGGAGTCTCCGGCGTGGCCGGAGTCTCCGTGGCTTAGGGCGTAGACCTAGGTCAGACCATAGTCTCCGGTGTAGCACACCGGAGTCTTCGGCCCCCACTGCTCAGAAAAGCAATATATGGTTTTGGACATGTATGTGGCAAGAGGAGCATGTTTTGGGAAAAGATAAGGCTTGGGATAGATTTCACAAACTGGGATGGTACTTCACACTCAACTTGCAAGATGCAAATTCAATAAATGCCAAGATTGAGTGAGTTCCCCATAAGAACAAAAGATTTGCAATAAAATCCAATAAACTCCAAAAGAACCAACTCTTCATAATGAAGAGGTCGGTGGCCTAAGCCACCACATGAGAATTTATGGCATGACACCACGAAGATATATCTTGGGTTCATAACCAATACTCGTCATTTAAGCTCATAATTCATGAATTGAAATTAGAGACAAATGAATTTTACTTTAGGCATATTGGGGGGAGGGAGATCCCAATTAATTAGGACAACACTCCCCCTAAATCCATGCCTACACCTAAACCAAATAGAAGTTGAACCTATAGGTGTGTATGCAAGATGGTCAAGTCAAGCTCCTTGAATCCACAATATTTAGCTCATTCCTCAAATAAGTGAATCTTGCTTCATCAAGTGGCTTCGTGAAAATATCGGCAAGTTGGTCTTTGGTTGGCACATAAGCTAGCTCAATATCTCCATGGGAAACATGATCTCTAATGAAGTGATGACGAATCTCAATATGCTTCGTTCTTGAATGTTGCACCAGGTTGTAAGCAATCTTGATAGCACTTTCATTGTCACAAAATAGAGGCACTTTGTCACAATTGACACTGTATTCCTTTAAAGTTCGCCTCATCCATAACAATTTAGTGCATCCACTTGCGGCGGCCACATACTCGGCTTTAGCGGTGGAGAGAGATATACAATTTTGCTTCTTAGAAGACCACCTCATCAAAGACCTACCAAGAAATTGGCAAGCCTAGGAAGTTGATTTACTATCATCTTGATCATCGGCCCAATCCGAGTCTGTATACCCACGAAGAGTAAAATTTGAGTCCTTGGGATAGCACAAACCATATCTTGGGGTATGAACCAAATACCGAAGGATTATCTTGACCGCTAACATGTGGCTTTCCTTAGGATCGACTTGATACCTTGCACACACACCTACACTCAGCACAATATCGGGTCTAGATGCACAAAGATAAAGCAACGAACCAATCATAGAGCGGTAGAGCTTTTGATCCACATCTATACCCTTTGGGTTAAGTTGTAGATGGCATTTAGTATCCATAGGAGTCTTCTTCTCCTTAGCATCAACCATATTTAAACTCTTGAGCATGTCTTGGATATACTTTGCTTGGCTAATGAAAGTCCCTCCTCTCAATTGCTTGATCTTAAATTCAAGGAAGAACTTCAATTCACCCATCATGGACATCTCAAACCTATCGGTCATAAACTTTGAAAATTCATCACTAAAAGCTTTGTTAGATGAGCCAAATACAATATCATCAACATATAGTTGGCAAACGAAAAGCTTTCCGTTAACCCACTTAGTAAAAAGAGTGGGTTCAATTTGCCCAACTTCAAACCCATGATCTAACAATAACTCTCTAAGGTGCTCATACCACGCACATGGTGCTTCTTTAAGTCCATAGAGCGCCTTATCAAGCTTGTAGACATGGTTAGGGAAGTTGGGGTCCTCGAACCCCGGGGCTTGCTTAACGAAAACCAACTCCTTTAGAGGACCATTAAGAAATGCACTTTTCACATCCATTTGTTGCAATTTAAAGTTAAAATGGGATGCATATGCAAGAAGGATACGAATGGACTCAAGGCGAGCCACGGGAGCATAGGTCTCTCCAAAATCAATGCCTTCAACTTGAGAGAACCCTTGAGCTACCAATCTTGCCTTGTTCCTCACAACTATGCCATGCTCATCTTGCTTGTTGTTGAATATCCACTTTGTGCCGATAACATTGCGACACTCCTTGGACTTCTCAACTAACTTCCATACATTATTGCGCTTGAAGTTGTTTAGCTCTTAATGCATGGCACCCAACCAATCCGAATCTTCAAGAGCTTCAAAGACTGTCTTCGGTTCCACCATGGAGATGTGAGCTTGATGATCACTAAAAACTTGCCAATTGCTTCTAGGTGGACACCTTGCTTCTCAAGTCACCAATAACCTTATCAAGAGTATGTTGATGATGTTCCATAGTTCTTGCAACTCTAGCTTGACAACGGGCTTCGATATCCTCATTACACCTTGAAGGTATCACTTGATCATCTTGATCATTTCAGTCCCTGTCTTGACCGGAATGTTGACCTTGATCCTCAGTATGCATAGATTCATCACTAGAAGAAGAGGATGGACCAGGGTCTCGATCAGTGCTATCTTCAGCATTATGTAGACCGGAGTCTCCGGCCTGTGGCACCAGAGTCTCCTGCCCTGCGGAGTCTCGGGTCAAGTTGGCCGGAATCTTCGGTCTGGCAATTAGGTCCTGATCAGCTTGTTGAGGGTCTTGTGCTTGTCTTTGGTCAGGTGCATCATTCTCTCCAGCATCAGTTGCTTGTAAATCTGTTGTAGATGAGGCTCCACTAGAGTGGGGTATTGTCCTTCTCGATCCACCACAAGGGGTTCCTCAATGGGGCGGAAAATCCCACACTCATTCTTCTTGTGGCTTCTTGAGGTATTTCATCATCTACATCAGAAACATGAAATTGCGCCACTTGGGAGCCGTCATTTTCCTCGAACACCGCACTACAAGATTCCATGATAACCCTTGAGGCTTTGTCATAGATTCTATAAGTGTGGGATTCGGCACCGTAACCAACAAAGATACCCTCTAGTGCTTTAGATTCAAATTTAGTTAAGTAACAACCTTTGCTCAAATAGAAACAATTACAACCGAATACACGGAAGTAGGAGATGTTAGGCTTGTTGCCGGTGAGGATTTCATATGGAGTCTTGTTCAAACCTTTGCGGAAGTAGAGCCGGTTGGATGAATGACATGCCGTGGATATTGCCTCGGCCCAAAAGGTCAATGGAGACTTAAACTCCGCCAACATGGACCTTGCCATATCCATAAGAGTCTGGTTCTTCCTCTTGGCTACACCATTTTGTTGAGGGGTATATGTTGCGGAATATTGATGACGAATACCCTCTTCACTAAGAAATTCATTGAGGGTGTAGTTCTTGAACTCGGAGCCATTGTCACTTCTAATTGCCAATATGGGGACATTGTGTTGATATTGAACTTCATTGGAGAAATCGATGACGGCTTGTTGGGTCTCACTCTTCAACTTGAAGAAATAAACCCATGTAAATCTTGAATAGTTATCAACAATCACCAAGCAATACTTCTTCCCACCAAAACTAGCTTCGGGAACGGCACCAAAAAGACCCACATGGAGAAGCTCCAAGATCCTCTTGGATGAAATAATAGTCTTGCTTGGATGGGAGAATCATGCATCTTTCCTTCAACACATGCCCTACAAACACGATCTTTGGCAAAAGAGACATTTTCTTTTAGTCCGAGAATGTGGCCACCCTTTTGAAGACTTTGCAAAGTTCTCATGTTGACATGGGCCAAGCGGCGATGCCACAACCAGCCCATGTCGGCCTTTCTGAATAAGCACATCGCATTTGAACTGGTTTTCCCTGAAAAGTCCACCACAAACAAATCATGTTCGATGTACCCAACGAAAGCGACCTTTAGAGTCTGGCTCCACAAGAGTACCACAATATCAATATCAATAAAGACGGCAAAAACCATCTTAGTAAGAGCACGAACTGAAAGTAAATTATACCAAGGGTTTTAACAAGCATGACATTCACTAAGGTAATATCCCGAGCAACTACCACCTTGCCAAAACCTAATACCTCGGATTTTGACCGATCTCCATAAGTGATGGTTGCATGATTTAGATTTGGTATAAACTCCGTCATAATATCCTTGCTTCCGGTCATATGACTCTCAAGCACCCATTTTGACCCACCGGAAGCATAGTCCTACAAAAAATGATTGCTTTGTTTCAGGTACCCATTTTGTAATGGGTCCTCTTTTGTTAGCAACAAGGATCTTAGGGACCCAAATAGAACGAGCAATAGAAACATCTCTAGGACCAACAAACTTAGCACATACATCCCCATAATAATCAACATATAAAATATAGTGGGGGTTAGCTTTTCCCCAAAGTCATCACGAGTGGTTTTGCCCCTTGTGGCACCACCACTCGAGATGTTAGTCTTTTTGGTTTGTGAAGTCCTTGCATCCTTCATGAAGTTCTCCTTCTTCTTTGCCGGAGCAACATAGCCAAGGCCCTCTTTCTTATTGTGTGGAGTCCCACTAGGTTTGTTACCTTGTGAGACGGCCTTGGAAAGAGAAGCATTCAACCTAGCATTTTCCTCAATAATATTTGCATGATCATAAGTAGAGGTAGAGGATCTAGGTGCATCATTCTTAGATGGTTGAGCTTGAAGTTGTTCAAGAGACTTGGTGAGGGAAGAGTTTTCACTCTCCAAAGCCTTGTGAGCCTTGGAAAGCTTCTCTAGATCCTCGGTTAGTCTAGAATGAACAACACCAAGCTCCACCTTTTACTTTTTACAAGTTTTGTAATTAGCACTAGCATGGTCACGTTCTTTAATGAGTTTAGCAATAACTAAATCATGTGACTCTTCAATAGATTCTAGTTTCTCCTCAAGAGAAGCCCTAAGCTCTTGCTCCTCCTCAAGGGTAACACTCATGGAGGCAATTTCAATAGCATCCTCTCTTTCAATTTTACCTTTGACCTCAAGCATATCTTGAGCTTCGCCATATTGGATCATGAGAGTCTCAAAGTGCTTCTTGGTTTCACCTTGCAAGTTAGCCATAAAATGATCCAAGGCAACAATTTTCTCTTTTACTCTAAGACTAGTAGCATCATCCATATCGTTCATAGTCTTAGGAGAGGGAGAGGATGTTACCTCGGTGGACTTGGCCACGAGACATCTTGCGGAAGTGTTGGAGACATTTTCATTGGGGGATTCAAAGAGGGAAGGATATGATGAAGAAGCAATGACAATGGCGGCCACCTCATTTGTGGTTTCTTCTTCTTCTTCTTCCCTGGATGAGTACTCCTCTTGAGCAAGCAACACAATTCTTGGAGGCTTCTTGTTGGAGGTGTTTTTCTTGAAGAACGGTTTCTTGTGAGCAAGCTTTGACTTATCCTTGGGAACAAGATTTCCTCCATGCTCTTCTCTCTTCTCAAATGGACACTCGGTAACAAAGTGAAATTGATTTTGGCAATTGTAGCATGAGCGAACCCTTTGGCCACCCTCCTTCCTACCACTTGATTGTTTAATTAACTCCTTTGCTTTGGACGGTGAAAGGATCGTATGGGCACCTAGAGGGGGGGGGGGTGAATAGGCGCTACACCAAATTTTAATTCTTTTTCGATTTTAGGCTTGACATAAAGGTAAATTCTCTAGATATGCAACTATGGTGAAATTACCTATATGACAAGCAAGCAACTATGACTAGGCAAAAAACTACGATGCAAGTAAATACAACTAAGTGACAGAGATAACCGAAAGTAGAAGCACACGGAGACAAGGATGTATTCCTGAGTTTCTCCTTGTTAAGGGAGTACGTCTCGTTAGAGGGGTGTGAGCTCGCCACAAGAGGCCTACTCAGGATGCCACAAAGGCCTCACCCTATTCTCCGATGAACCGCACCCAAGGGTTTGGTTCACCTTCCACTATCGGAATCCTTCGAGGCGGAATCTGGAGCCTTTACAACGTTCTTGGGGCACACACCCACAACTTAATTGGGGGCTCCCAAATCAACAAATCTGTCATAATTACAACAAGTAATAAGCAATAGAATCTAGGGTAACACAATGCTAACCCTAGAAACGAAATCCCTTAAGTGAATGAGGGGGAAATGAATAACGGCTTGGTGAAGATGTCGATCGGGGCCTTCTCCTTCAATCCTCCAAAAATCAACGAGTTTGGGTGGAGGGATTGGGAGTTCTCTTCGATTTGAGCTTTTGCTTTTAATGGAGGGGAGAGAGTTGCAAGAGCTAAGTGAACCAAGGTAGGGGGAGAGGTATTTATACCCCTCTAGGAATTCTGGCCGTTGGAGAAGCGAGGGGCTGGAAATTCCGGTGTTATGTACCGGATCTTCCGGTGCGTACACCGGAACTTCCGGTGGGCCGGATATCTCTGGGGAGAATCTCCACCCAAAACCTCCGGGACCCCTCCCGAGAGGAAAACCCAAAAGGACTTAGCCAAAATTCCACCGGAAAACTTCCAGGGCCGGAACTTCCGGCCTAGTGGCCGGAACTTCCGGGCCACCGGAAATTTCCGGGGGGAACTTCCGGGGAGAAGTTTCGGGACACCTCTAGAGAGGAATCCCAAAATGACCCACCAGAACTTCTGGCCCAAGGGCTGGAACTTTCGGTCCTGCAAAGGCAGAAAAAACCATTCCAAAGCGATTCTCTTCTCCATCTTCGATCTTGTCATCGATCTTTTCACCTTCTGGGCCTAACCAGCTAATAAACCTGACATGACACTTTAACAAACATGATTAGCCCACAAAATGTGTTGTCATTATATCACCAAAACTAAGAGATGTTCTTTCAATCTCCCCCTTTTGGTGAATGATGACAACACACAAACAATATATAAGCACAAGAACTCGAATCTCCCCCTCAAGAGGAGATCCCCCTAGATATGAGCATGCTTAACCATGATATAGATAGCAACATAATTAAATAGACAAAAGTAGATCACCACAAGTTGCATGTCTTACCACACATAGAGTTCAACGGATAGAAAAAAGATACATAGGCACACGCTCATAAGAATGAACGAAAGACGAGAAAGCTTGTGCCCAACCCATGCAACACCCTCGAAAGCCTAAATAGAACTACTTCTCCCCCTTTGGCATCAAGACACCAAAAAGGGGAAAACAACGATGCTAACGTCCCAAAGAGATCACTCTGACGCCGTGGCCTGTGACTCATCCTCCTCCGCCTCACTGCCGGAATCAATGTCATCCTCCTCAGGCACATGATGATCCCAATCCACATACTTGTTGTTCCAGTTCTTGTAGGCAACCTAGGGCTGAATGGCGTGCTTAGGAGGTGGTGCATGCATATTCAGCTGAGCCATAATCTGATGCTGATTCTGCATAATGATCCGGCGCTCACAATAAGTAGAGTAGTTGTCCTTGTGGATGTGGACATTCATACAAAGAATCTTTTCCAAGGCACGCTTGATCCATGACCTCTTCTTGGGGGCCTCCGCAGCAGCAGAAGAACTCCCAGGAGCACGAGTAGAGGGACGAGACACACCTGGAGCACGACGGCTAGAAGAAGAAGTGGTGAGGTGAGCACTCTTCCGGTTCATCTTGACCCGTCCATGGGGCTCACAGTTCAGCTCCACATCAATGTCCTCCACATCATCACCAAGAGGATACTTGGCCTTTATCAGCTTCATTACATAAGGGGCATAAGGAGGCACTTTCTTGTGTACCACGGCATCATATATCTCATGGAAAATGTAGTCCATCACATCAACGGGACACGCATTGGGACGGAGAGTACCTTGAGTGGCTGCCTCATAAGCATAGTGAAGAAGGTTCACAAGCCCTCCTCTAATAGCATCATTGTTGCCACCACTAGGAGCAATGGATTCGCGGAACATGCGCAAGAGAATGTCATAGAGAGGTAGAAGACCGGAGGTGGACCCAACCCCTTTCTCATCAGAATAGAGCGCCTTCAACTTGGACTTGTCATACTCGGAGTCAACGACGTGCATACGAGTCCCCTCATTAAGGTGAGATCCAGTGAAAGGATAACCAAGAATACCTGCAAACTCTCTGAAAGTGGAAGTGAGCCTATGAGTATCAGACATCCAAGTCATCCCAATGTTGACATCATCATCAAAGACCACCGTGGCAAAGAACTGCTGAACGAGGATCACGTTGTAGTTACATTCAGTCTCCATGAGGCGACGCAGCCCCAAGCAGTCAACAACCCTGATAGCTATCCCAAAGTAGCCGGCCTTCTTCATGAGGTGAGAAAAATCTATAGCCTTCATAGGGCACACTTTCTTCTTGTCTGACATCATAGCATAGACTTCCTTCAATAGGATTTCTTGATCATAACTCCAGAAGCAGTTGTTAATGGTAAAGTCACGGGGCTGATCATAAAAGTCAGTTCAACGCCATTCAACAAATTCAGTCCTTGTCATGTCACTGATAGCCAGCTGCACGACTTTCTTCTTCTTTCTTTGTTCATCAATCTGTGCACGGCGTGAGGCCAAGGTCTCCTGATCAGACTCAGACTCGATCTCAGCAGAGAGAGGGCGAGGGGTGCGAGAGGCTGCACGCTTGTGGCGACGACGAGAGGAACCACCTGAAAGAAGATGAATAGATAGACAGGAAAGCATAGATGAGCACTCATGTCCGGGAGGCCAAAAAGAAATAGCAGAGAAAAGAAAGCAGGAATTTCTGTCAGGTTCACGCCGGAAATTCCATCCCAGACGGGGTGGAAGTTCCGGCCCAGATGGGGCGGAAGTTCCGGACGGCTGGAAGTTTCGGTCGCTGCATACCGGAAGTTCCGGCCTTGTGCAGCGGGCGGAAATTCCGTGGAATCCGAATGCAATTGCAAACTACTTTCAAATCGCTGCTACACACAGGGAGGTCTAGCCTAGAAGAGCATTTCTACCAAAGGAAACTGGCCAATTCCTCCTAAAAGTCTAGGTTAAACGAATTATGAGTTCGTCCTAGATTCAAAATAGAGGGATTTATCGGCATCCATGGCAAAAACGAAGCAGTGGAGAAGGATCCCCTCGTCGAGGAGATGCAGNAAGTTTCCGGCCCAAAAGGGGCGGAAGTTTCGGACGGCCGGAAGTTCCGGCCGCTGCACACCGGAAGTTCCGGCCTTGTGCAGCGAGCGGAAATTCCGTGGAAACGAACGAAAATTCAAACAACTTTCAAATCGCTGCTACACACAGGGAAGTCTAGCCTAGAAGAGCATTTATACCAAAGGAAACTAGCCAATTCCTCCTAAATCATCTAGGTTGAACGAAGTATGAGTTCATCCTAGATTTGAAAAACGAGGGATTTTCCGACATCCATGGCAGAAACGAAGTGGAGGAGAAGGATCCCCTCGACGAGGAGATGCAGATCCGGCTTTGAACTGGCGGATTCCGGGGCGGGGGCGGCCCGAAGGAGGTCGGCCGGCGGTGGGTGCTCCCGGGCAAGAGAGAGAAGGTGAAGGCGCGGGGGTGGCAGAACTTCTCGGGTGAGCCAGTCCTCCCCGCGGCCCTCCCCATAAGGCGCCCGTTCACTTAGACCAGAAATTCCGGCCCCTAAGGGCGGAAATTCCGGCCTACCGCCAGAGAATCTCCAGGAAAAATTAGCCACACACAAACTGGACATGAGTGATGGAGAGCAAAGGTTCAGGGATAAGGTGGGGCTTAGGACAAGATATCAAACTGTCATAAAATGGTAGGACACTCGTGATTGCAAGAGTCAAAGATAAAAGCCAATTACGAGTGATTTTCCATGGACGCACATATTGACACTTATAGGTCTAGAAAAACCAAATAAACACCAAATAAGAACCAACTCCTCACATGAGGAGGTCGGTGGCCGAAGCCACCATGTATGAGTTTATGGCATGACACCGCGAAGATATATCTTGGGTTCATAACCAAAACTCGTCATTTAGTCTCACAATTCATGAATTGAAAAATAGAGACAAATGAATTTTTACTTTAGGCATATTGGGGGGAGGGGGAGCCCAATTTATTAGGACAACACTCCCCCTAAATCCATGCCTACACCTAAACCAAGATAGAAGTTGAAACTATAAGTGTGTATGCAAGATGGTCAAGACAAGCTCCTTGAATCCACGATATTTAGATCATTCCTCAAATAAGTGAATCTTGCTTCATCAAGTGGCTTCTTGAAAATATCGGCAAGTTGGTCTTTGGTTGGCACATATGCTAGCTCAATGTCTCCACGGGCAACATGATCCCAAATAAAGTGATGACGAATCTCAATATGCTTGGTTCTTGAATGTTGCACCGGGTTGTAGGCGATCTTGATAGCACTCTCATTGTCACACAAAAGAGGCACTTTGTCACTATTGACACCGTATTCCTTTAAAGTTTGCCTCATCCATAACAATTGAGTGCATGCACTAGCGGCGGCCACATACTCGGCTTCGGCGGTGGAGAGAGATATACAATTTTGCTTCTTAGAAGACCAACTCACCAAGGACCTACCAAGGAATTAGCAAGCCCCGGAAGTTGATTTCCTATCATCTTGATCACTGGCCCAATCCGAATCCGTGAACCCACGAAGAGTGAAAGATGAATCCCTTGGGTACTACAAACCAAACCTTGGGGTATGAACCAAATATCGTAGGATTCTCTTGACCGCCAACATGTGGCTTTCCTTAGGAGCCGCTTGATACCTTGCACACACACCTACACTCAACACAATATCAGGTCTGGATGCACGAAGGTAAAGCAACGAACCTATCATGGAGCGGTAGATCTTTTGATCCACATCTATACCCTTTGGGTTAAGTTGTAGATGGCATTTGGTATCCATAGGAGTCTTCTTCTCCTTAGCATCGGCCATATTAAACCTCTTGAGCATGTCTTGAATATACTTTGCTTGGCTAATGAAAGTCCCTCCTCTCAATTGCTTGATCTCAAATCCAAGGAAGAACTTAACCTCACCCATCATAGACATCTCAAACCTATCGGTCATTAGCTTTGAAAATTCATCATTAAAAGCTTTATTAGACGAGCCAAAAATAATATCATCAACATATAGTTGGCATACGAAAAGCTCCCCTTTAACCCTCTTAGTAAAAAGAGTGGGATCAATTTGCCTAACTTCAAATCCACGGTCTAACAACAACTCTCTAAGGTGCTCATATGTAACAGCTGATGTAGCCCCACACGTGGACAACACCATGGACACCATGCCAAATGGCCCAATGACAAGATCAAGAGTCAAGGCTCTTCATGAAAAGGTGACCTCGCTCCTCTCGATGTGTGATCTTGACCTTCCTTCGAATGGGTTGCTACTTCATGCCGGTACCTTGTGCATACTCAGGATCCACCCGGTTGATGGCCCACAATGGAGTCAAGGAGATGAATGAACTTGAGAGTTGAGCGTTGCTCCTTCCCGTGATGGGCTCCTCCGCGGAGGATGATGTATCTCTTCTTGTAGCTACTCTCTCACTGCGGTGATTCTAGTAGACCAAGCCAATCTTTCCCTCAAGGATTCTATTGGATCGGTGGACCGGCCGGTAAGAGAAATCGGTTTCATTAAGCGTGTTGTTGACTTGGGTTTTGAGATCCGGAGGCTACTCCATTGGGGGTTTGTTGCCGGGTGATTCTCCCTCGTAGGCTTCGCGAGTTATCCCCCTTTTGCGTGTGTTCTTCACCGTGTTCATCGTGTTCTTCGCGTTCTTCCTCGTTTTCCCTCCACTCGTGTGTGCAAATCCGTGAAGATCGGGCCAACCCCCCCTACATCATTTGGTATCAGAGCAAGGGTTTCCACGGATTTGGATCGTGTTTCCACCGTTTATTAGCCATTTTCCACCAAAATTTTTCTTTCCCATACCAATTTCGAAAATTCCAAAAAAAAAAAAAAAATAGCCCATATGGATTTCGTTCGATCTTTCGATTTGGTGAGCGATTTGTGGTTTTGATCCACGGATCTCGTGCTTAAGACCTTTTCCCCACTTTCCGTTGGTGTTTTCCGGAGGCCTTTTCCGCTCCAAGCCCAAGTGTGCCGCGCAATTCGTCGCTGGCGGTACTACCGTCCGAACGGCCGTTACTACCGCCCGCAATCGGTCTTACCGCCCGTTCGGCCGGTGCTACCGCCGCACGACTATTCACCGATTTCATCTTCGTGTCGCTTCATCGCTACCTCGACGACATCAAAGGTATAGCTTCCGACACATCCCTTTCCATTTCGCGAAACTTTTTCCTAGGAGCTAGCTCTTCATAGTGTGAGCATTGCACTTGTGTGACACCAAGTAACCATATCATAATCTTGTGAGCATCTAGTTGTAGCGGACTCGGCTCGGGCAAAAGCATAAAAGCAAAAGAGAAATAGAAAAGATTCAAAAAAAAAAGAGAAAAGCCGAGCCGTGATCCTAGTTATCCTCAAGCTCCAATTACCAATAGATAAATGGGTACACTTGTGCAAATCGGTTGCTCTCTCCCCATACACTTGAGCTAGTTGTCCTTCGAGAGGTGGTGCGGCACGAGCATAGTCTTCGTTAGGTCCAAGTTGCTCCTCCCTATAGTCGCACCATCCACGTTTGTCTCCACGTGTGAGTCTCTTTTGTTTCTCGGATAGTGTGGTTAGTCTCTTTTGTTTCGTGGTCTTTGTGGTTATCCTCCACTTCTTGCAATAGCCTTTTCGTTGGTTTCGTTTCGATTTCTTGCCACTTTACCATACCCAAGCTCCTCATAAGTGTGTGTGTGGGGCGCTTTTGGATTGCTAATCAAACAATTTTACTCTTGTGACACCATTGTCTCGGACGGCAAGCCCACTTGTCCAATATTATCAACCAAAGGTAAGAGCGGTTTTTAGCCACCACATATTCCACATATCACTTGTGTTTGCTTCTCATGGCTAGGGAAGAACAAGACGTCGACTTCGGCAAACAAGCGGAGGCCCTTAGGCGGTACATGGACGACAACTTCCGTCGCTACGAGGAGCGCCATCAAGCCGCACAACGTGAAAACGCTGAGCGCTTCGCTCAAATACAAGACGATCAACGTGAGAACAAGGCGCGTTCCATTCGTCTCGAGGAGCTTCTCGCACGACAACAACGGCACTCTTCGAGATCAAGCTCAAGGTCTTCCCATCGTTCCAACACAAGAAGCAAAGGTCCAAGTGAGATTGGTCAAGGCCAACACCACGACATACCTCCTCCACAAGCGAACTTGGACCATCACCAACACCACGACGAACATCGTCACGAAGCGCCTCGCCCTCTCGCGAACATCGACCCTCCACTTCATCAAGCTCGTCCTCGACAAGACATTCCAATTCCAAATGTTATCTTGGATCCCCTACACATACATGAGGACAATCGACATCATCGTCATGAGCTACCTCCACATCGAGCCCGCCGAGTGCCATTGGCCGACAATCATGTTGATATTGAAGATGACGAGGATTATGTTCCACACCACCACCCAAGGCATCGTCACCGAGACCGCCATCGCCACCATGATGATGATGATGAGGATGATCGCAAGAACCGTTTCAACCCTCCCAAGCTCGTCATTCCTAAGTTCCATGGCACCAACGACCCGGAAGACTATATTGCATGGGAATCCAAGGTCTCCAAACTATTTCGAGTCTACAAAGTGCCGCAAGACAAACGAGTTGACCTCGCATCCCTCGAGTTTGAAGGCTATGCGCAACTATGGTGGGAACAACTCCAAGCATCCTTTGAAGACCCAATAGACACATGGAATGACATGAAGAAGGAAATGCACAAGCGCTTTGTGCCTCATCATTATGCACGCGATTTGTACAAGAAGCTACAAGAACTCAAGCAAGGTCTCAAGACGGTCGACGAGTACTACAAGGAGATGGAGTCCACTCTCTCCCGTGCACACATTGTAGAGTCCGAGGAACAATCAATGGCACGCTTCTTGAACGGCCTCACGTACCCCATCAAGAAGATAGTGGAATTCCAACCTTATGAGAACCTTGTTGAGCTAGTTCATCAAGCCATGAAGGCCGAGCGCCAAGTCGCCGAAGAACTCAAGTATGTCAAGGCCAAGTCCTTCTTCACCACTAGAGCTTCTTCATCAACACAACCCATCACTCAAGTCCAAGCTCAAGGCAATATCAAGAGTCCTACACCGCAAACAACTACAACCTCCAAGAAGACGTCGCCCTCACCCCAAGCCACCAAGTCATATATCACTTGCTACAAGTGTGGAGGTCAAGGGCACAAGTCATTTGAGTGCACAAACAAGAAGGTGATGATCGTCAATGAAAATGGAGACTATGAGTCTATGAGTGAAGATGAGTACCACGCATTGAACAAGGTGGCCACGATGCAAAGCTTGGATGACGACGATGACTACATCTATTGTGATGGTGACCCCAACCCCACTCTAGTTGTCACTCGAGTCTTGACTACAATCAACCAAGGTGATGACGCTCAAAGGTGCAACTTGTTCCAAACCAAGGCCGGCATCAACGGCAAATCAATCAAGGTAATCATTGATGGTGGGAGTTGTCACAACTTGGCAAGCAAGGAGCTATGTGAGAAACTCAACTTGACGTACAAGAAGCACCCCAATCCTTACCATGTGCAATGGCTTAGTGACTCCGGCACCGTGAGGATCCAACACACGGTTCAAGTATCCTTCAAGATTGGCTCTTACGAGGACACGGTGGATTGTGATGTGGTACCAATGTCGGTTTGCCACTTACTTCTTGGCCGCCCTTGGCAATTTGACAAGGCCGCTACTCATGATGGGCGCACCAACTACTATAGCTTCAAATGGAACAATAAGATCCTAGTGCTCCGCCCAATGACTCCGAGCCAAATCATCGCCGACAATGCTAAGACAATTGTACGAGCGCAAGATAAACAATCCTCTAGTGAGTTGAGTGGTGAGAGAGCGAACCACATTCACGTGAGTGAGAGCCACAAGCCAAATGTGAGTGAGAAAGGGAAAAGAGTGAGTCCCGGCGTAGTCTTGTTAGCCACCAAAAGTGAGATGAGGGAAGTGAGAGCAAACCCATCCACTTTCCACTTCGTGCTCTTATGCAAAGGAGATGGCAAAGACACTAACGACTTAACCCAAGTTCCTCCGTCTATGTTGTCTATCTTGCAGGAATTCAAAGATGTCTTTCCGGATGAGCTACCTCAAGGACTTCCTCCCCTACGTGGCATCGAACATCGCATCGATCTCATTCCCGGCGCCCCTCTACCCAATAGAGCGCCATACCGCACCAACCCCGAGGAGACAAAGGAGATCGAGCGCCAAATTCAAGAACTCCTCGCCAAGGGACATGTTCGTGAAAGCTTGAGTCCGTGCGCCGTTCCGGTTATCCTCATCCCCAAGCAAGACGACACACTCCGAATGTGCATGGATTGCCGCCCCATCAACAATATCACGGTGAGGTATCGACATCCTATCCCACGACTTGATGACATGCTAGATGAGCTTAGTGGTGCCACTATCTTCTCCAAAATTGATTTAAAAAGTGGCTATCACCAAATCCGTATGCATGAAGGAGATGAATGGAAAACCGCATTTAAAACAAAACTTGGTCTTTATGAGTGGCTTGTCATGCCCTTTGGTCTTTCCAATGCTCCTTCAACATTTATGCGTCTTATGAATCACGTCTTGAGGAGTTTCATTGGCAAGTTTGTGGTTGTCTACTTTGATGATATCCTTGTTTATAGCAAATCCTTGCATGAACATGTCGACCATGTGAAGCAAGTTTTGTTGGCCCTTTGTAATGCTTCGCTTTTTGCCAATCTCAAGAAATGCACCTTTTGCACCGACAAGCTTGTATTCTTGGGTTATGTGGTTTCTTCAAAAGGGATTGAAGTTGACACCTCTAAGGTTGAGGCAATCACAAATTGGCCACCGCCAACTAATCTTGCTCAACTTCGTAGTGCTCTTGGTTTGTTTGGGTTTTATCGTCGCTTTGTGAAAGATTTTAGCACAATTGCTTGCCCCTTGAATGAGCTTACCAAAAAGAATGTACCCTTCATTTGGGGCAATGCTCAAGAATCGGCTTTCAATGAACTCAAGAAGAGATTGACCGAAGCTCCTTTACTTGCTTTACCGGATTCTCCAAAACTTTCGAACTTGAGTGTGACGCTAGTGGCCTTGGCATCGGTGGCGTCCTCATGCAATGTGGCCGTCCCGTTGCCTATTATAGCGAAAAACTTGATGGTGCTCGCCTAAACTACCCAATCTACGACAAGGAACTCTATGCCTTAGTACGTGTTTTGGAAGTGTGGCAACACTACCTTTGGCCCAAAGAGTTTGTTATCCATTCCGATCATGAATCTTTGAAATATTTGAAAACCCAAGCCAATTTGAACAAAAGGCATGCCAAATGGGTTGAATTCATCGAGTCTTTTCCCTATGTGGTGAAGTACAAAAAAGGCAAGGACAATATCGTTGCGGACGCTCTTTCCCGCAAGATGATCTTACTCACCCAACTTGAAATCAATGTTTTGGGTCTTGATGACCTTAAAGAACTCTATGCTTCCGATTCTTTATTTGGTCCTATCTTTACCAAGTGCACAATTGACAAAGGTTGCGATGATTTCTACTTGCACAAGGGTTTCTTGTTTAAAGCTAACAAACTATGCATTCCCGAGTCCTCGCTCCGTTTGTTACTTCTACAGGAATCACATAGTGGAGGACTCATGGGACACTTTGGACGTGACAAGACACTCGCCATGCTATCTACACACTACTTTTGGCCACGGATGACGCGTGATGTGGAGCGCTTGGTGCGCCGTTGCCCAACTTGCCTCAAAGCTAAGTCCACGTTGAACTCTCATGGCCTTTATATGCCTTTACCAATACCACACACACCTTGGTCCGACATTAGCATGGATTTCGTCTTAGGATTACCTCGCACAAAGAATGGCAAAGATTCAATATTTGTTGTTGTCGATCGCTTCTCGAAAATGGCACACTTTATTCCTTGCAATAAGACCAACGATGCTTCACACATTGCAACTTTGTTCTTTAGGGAAATCGTTCGTCTACATGGAGTGCCGAAGACCATTGTTTCGGACCGCGATGTCAAGTTCACAAGCTACTTTTGGAAGGCATTGATGGCAAAGCTAGGAGTCAAGCTCCTCTTCTCCACCGCTTACCACCCACAAACCGACGGCCAAACCGAGGTGGTGAATCGAAGCTTATCAACTCTCCTTCGCGCATTAATCAAGCCAAACATCAAGGGTTGGGAGGAATGCATACCGCACGCCGAGTTCGCCTACAACCGTGCCTCCCACCGGGCGACCAAGCGAAGCCCGTTTGAGGTTGTCTATGGGTTCAACCCCAACACCGCCCTAGACATCCTACCACTTCCTCTACACGAGCGCACCGACATGGACGTCGACAAAAGAGCCGACTACATGAAGACACTACATGAGTCAACACGAGCAACTCTAGAGGAGCACACAAAGCGCCAAGCCACCAAGATCAACAAGTTGAAGAGGCCCATGGTATTCGAAGAAGGAGACCTTGTGTGGCTACACCTCCGCAAGGACCGTTTTCCGGATGAAAGGAAATCCAAGCTTGCTCCTCGCGGTGACGGACCTTTCAGAGTGCTCAAGCGCATCAACGACAACGCATACAAGATCGACATACCAACCTCAAAATACTTGGTGCATGACACGTTCAACGTCGCCGACCTATCCCCTTTCCACGGAGATGCAAGCGTTCAAGAGGATGACGAGTCGAAGACGACTCTTTCCGAAGGGGGGGGAGATGATGTAGCCCCACACGTGGACAACACCATGGACACCATGCCAAATGGCCCAATGACAAGATCAAGAGTCAAGGCTCTTCATGAAAAGGTGACCTCGCTCCTCTCGATGTGTGATCTTGACCTTCCTTCGAATGGGTTGCTACTTCATGCCGGTACCTTGTGCATACTCAGGATCCACCCGGTTGATGGCCCACAATGGAGTCAAGGAGATGAATGAACTTGAGAGTTGAGCGTTGCTCCTTCCCGTGATGGGCTCCTCCGCGGAGGATGATGTATCTCTTCTTGTAGCTACTCTCTCACTGCGGTGATTCTAGTAGACCAAGCCAATCTTTCCCTCAAGGATTCTATTGGATCGGTGGACCGGCCGGTAAGAGAAATCGGTTTCATTAAGCGTGTTGTTGACTTGGGTTTTGAGATCCGGAGGCTACTCCATTGGGGGTTTGTTGCCGGGTGATTCTCCCTCGTAGGCTTCGCGAGTTATCCCCCTTTTGCGTGTGTTCTTCACCGTGTTCATCGTGTTCTTCGCGTTCTTCCTCGTTTTCCCTCCACTCGTGTGTGCAAATCCGTGAAGATCGGGCCAACCCTACATCAACAGCCCTAACTTGGTAATGAAAAAAAAATACGAAGAATTTTTCCACTTTTTGCATTCTTGTTTGCATCATGGCATGCCTTTAAGTTGCTAATGTTAACAAGTTACCTTTTGGGAAACAATGAAGTGAGGGAAGCCAAAACCTTCCCAAAGTTTCCACACTCTTTGAAATGCAAACTATGGTGTTAACCATACCATGGCAAGTGACCTTATGGTCTAGCAAGTTCACCTAAGTTCAACAAATGCTCAAGAAACCAAATGGTTTGTCCCCTAATTTGTTCCAAGTCTCAAAACTTCATTTGTGTTGCAAGGCACTTCCTAATTGAGAACCATGTTATGTTGCCCTAAAAATCTCAAGGAAATATGGGGAGCTTCCTTTTCTGATTGAGAGCATCCCTAAAAATTTCTGTAATTTTTGGAGTTGTTCTTATGCCTTTTCAAAATCTGGCCTTTCTGCCAAATCTGTGGTCATTCGGAATGGCCCGGAATTTTCCGGATCAATTCCGGACCAGTCGGAATTTTCCGGACCTTCCCGGAAAATTCCGGATGAAGCACAGTGGCGACAGGGCGCACTGGCGCCATGCCGCCACCTCCTCCACGCCCATGCCGCACGCCGCCGTGGCAATTGGAGGGCTAGGACGCCCGTGACCGTGCTCACCTGCCCCGCACTCCTCTCTCCTCCTCGCCCCTCCTCTTTTTCCGGATCGATAAGAGGCTCTCGTTCCTCTCACCGCACGCCGTAGTACCGCCGCCGTCCTCCGTGCCTCGCCGTTGACTCCGGCCACCTTGGAGCAAGCCGAAGCCACCCCCAGCTCCTCCTGCTCCTCCTCAACCTCCACCACCGAAGGACGCTTGCTGGGAGGCCTCGAGTCGAGCTAATCGAGCTCGGCTTCCCGAGTTTGGTCCGCCGCCCGCCGTGACCGTCCTCGGTAATTTCCGGCCACTGCGGTCGTCCCCGTCCTCACCGACCGCACCAACGAGCTCACGGGTGAGGCCCGCGTCTTCTTGCTTCTTTCCCCCTTCCCTCTCCCTCTCGTGCATGCTCGCGCCGAGCACCCCCGCCGCCGCCGTCGTTTTTCTGCCCAGTTTCAAGCCGTCCGGAATCACCCGGATTATTCCGGATCGATTCCGGGTCGACCGGATTTTTCCGGACCTTTCCGGACAAATTCCGAAACCCTAACAGAAAGTTTTGGAGGTCACCTCGGATTTGGCTCGGAATGAGCCCGGATTATTCCGGACCATCTGGAATATTCCGGACCAATCCGGATGGATTCCGAACCAAGCTGTTAACCTTGTGAAAGTTTGGAATTTAAATCTTTTTCGTAAATCTTGCAAATGGTACACCAATTTTGATCAACATGTTGAATGCTTCCTAACCTTGTGTTATCACCTCATGACAACAATTTGGACTTTGATTTAATCCTTACTTGGTTAAAGTATAAATCCAAATAACCTTTTAAACGGCTTCTTCAATCATCGGTACTCCGAAAATATTCAATAAGGCACCGAAGTGATCATAAGGACCAAACCTCTTTAATCATGTCATGTTCATGCATATTTGAGCAATTTCTAAATAATGTGATCCTTATGAACAATTGGACATTAAGTTAAATATGAGGTGTTTTCCAAATAATTTCCTTAATTATTTGGCTCCCCATTTAATTTTGCTTTTAATTTATACAAAGTTATCTTTGCATCAACTTGGCATGTCATCATGTGATTGAGCATTGCATCTTGTGTTCTTGTGATTTATGTGTGTTTTGTATTTCTTTTGGGTATCGATAGATTCCGGAGTCGAGGGTCTCTCCGACGAGCCGTACTACACGTCCGGGCAGCAAGGCAAGAGATAACCTAACCTTCTTGGCATTCTAGCATCCTATGATTTTATCAAATTATTTTATTCACCATAATATTGCATGCGGTTTAAATGTCTCTTTTGGTAAAAATTAGAATATCCTATGAATGCATGTTCTTCCCCGAGCCAATCACATGTATCCCTACCTATGAACCCTAGTGATTATGTGTTGGCCGGATACAAATATAATTATTGGAGATATGCTTAGCCATGCTTAGAAATGCTTAGTTGAAATACTAGTTATGTCCGTGTTGAATTCCATATTTATTGGTGTTGATGGAATGATTCGGGCATGGTGGATAAATGTGATGCTTAATCAAATTGCTAAAGGCTTGGATGAGTTGCCCTCGGGGAGGGTGGTTTGCCTCATTCTTGCCGCCTAGGTTGAGAGTGCTTTTAGCTAGAACCAAGAACCGAGCGTGCTGCCATTGGTGGGTGTATGGGCGCCTCGCTGACCGAATAATTTGTGAGGGCCTTGTCAAGGGTCCTCTAGTTTGCTATTTCCATTTGCGCGTGTGTGGTGTGAGTGGAAAAGGAACGAGGATGGTGATGTTTAGGACGTGACGGTGGGGCAGGGCGCTGGGAGCGCTGAACCTGTCCTTCCGCCACTGATGGTCCTTGAGTAAGCCTCATGCTTTGTAAAGGTCTAACCGCGCCCGCTCGCCGGCCTTCCCCGGAAGAGGGCCAACTAGGTGAGCCGGACGGTACCAATGGGTAAAATAGTACACCCCTGCAGGGTTAATCTTTTCGAAAAGCCGTGTCCACGGTTATGGACAAACTCTTGGGAAAGGCGGATTAGCTCATAGATAACTTTAACCTAATTGATATGGCAGCTAGAGGTTGCATAATAAACTTGTGATAAAGGTTCATTTCCTCGAGGGGGAGTCGAGGGAGTGCCTTTGTGTGAGATGAGTGGTGATGGTTGCGAGTAGGTTCGATGAGAACCAATGATGACAAATGTTACTCTCTTACCCCTTTTGAAAAGTACTCTGAGTAGACGAATGCCATGTGTCAGTTATATTTCTGTTTATGAAACTTAGCTTTATGCAAAAGAAATACATATACAGCTTTAGAGCCTCCGTTAGTCATTGGGCCTATATCGCCCTACTAAACTTGCGAGTACGTCGTACTCAGTCTCTCTCTGCTGCCTCTATGATTTTGTATTTCAGAGGAGGACGACACCGAGCATCTAGGTGGGTTCTTCGTCGACGTCGACTACTAGTCTGGGGTTCCCAGGTGGCAGCTTGGGACCGTGGAACAAGCTGGCTGGGATGATGTTTATTGTAGGCCTCTTAGGCCATATATTTGCTTCTTGTTGTTAGACAACACTACCCGCTTCCGCTTGATGACTTGTTGGATCTGTGATCCTTTTGTTGTGTAATATTTGTATTCTTCTTATTATATGAGTTGCTTTATATCTTGTGTCGTAGAGTCATGCAATGTGCCGGTTTGTTCCACAAGTCTCGATCTTTGTTTTATACCTTGATGGTTGTGCCGAATACATAGCCTCTCTGTATAATTCCGGGGTCGGGGCGTTACATCATACCACGCACGTGGTGCTTGCTTAAGTCCATAGAGCGCCTTATCAGGCTTGTAGACATGGTTAGGGAAGTTGGGGTCCTCGAACCCCGGGGGTTGTTTAGCGAACACCAACTCCTTTAAGGGTCCATTGAGAAAGGCACTTTTAACATCCATTTGTTGCAATTTAAAGTTATAACGGGATGCATAAGCAAGAAGGATACGGATGGACTCAAGGCGAGCCACGGGAGCATATAGGTCTCTCCAAAATCAATGCCTTCAACTCGAGAGTACCCTTGAGCCACCAATCTAGCCTTGTTCCTCACAACCATGCCATGTTCATCTTGCTTGTTCTTGAAAATCCATTTTGTGCCAATGACATTGCGGCACTCCTTTGGCTTCTCAACCAACTTCCAAACTTTATTGCGCTCGAAATTGTTGATCTCTTCATGCATGGCTTCCAACCAATCCGGATCTTCAAGAGCTTCGGACACTTTCTTCGGTTCCACCATGGCAATATGAGCTTGATGATCACTAAAGTTTGCCAATTGCCTCCGGGTGGACACTTTGCCTCTCACATCACCAATCACTTTCTCAAGGAAATGTTCACGAAATTCCATGGTTCTTGCAACTCTAGCTCGACGACGGACTTCGATCTCCTCATTGCACCTTGGAGGTATCACTTGATCATCTTGATCATTTGAGTCCCCATCTTGACCGTGGAAGGTTGACCTTGATCATCTATAGGCACGGCTTCAACATTTGACGAAGAAGAAGATTGAGCAAGGTCTTGATCATGGCTAGCATCAAGAATAGGTGTGTTGGGCTCTTGCATAGCAACATGATCAAGGGGTTGAGGGTCTTCAACTTGTTCTTGGGTTGGTGCAATAGGCTCTTCATTAGCAAGATTTTCTTGTGTAGATGAAGGCTCCACTTGAGTAGAGCATTGACCTTCTTGATCCACCACAAGGGGTTCCTCAACGGGGCGGAAAAATCCCACACCCATTCTTCTTATGGCTTCTTGAGGAATTACATCATCTACATCGGAAACATGAAATTGCGCCACTTGGGAGCCGTCATTTTCCTCGAACACCACACTACAAGATTCTATGATATGCCGTGAGGCTATATCATAGACTCTATAAGTGTGGGATTCGGCACCGTAACCAACAAAAATACCCTCTAGTGATTTAGATTCGAATTTAGTTAAGCGACAACCTTTGATCAAATAGAAACACTTACAACCGAAAACACGGAAGTAGGAGATGTTAGGCTTGTTGCCGGTGAGGATCTCATTGGGGGTCTTGTTCAACCCTTTGCGGAAGTAGAGCCGGTTGGATGAGTGACATGCCGTGGATATAGCCTCCGCATAAAAACTCAACGGAGTCTTGAACTCCGCTAACATGGACCTTGCTATATCCATAAGAGTCCGGTTCTTCCTCTCGGCTACACCATTTTGTTGAGGGGTATAAGTTGTGGAATATTGGTGACGAATACCCTCTTCACTATGAAACTCATTGAGGGTGTAGTTCTTGAACTCAGATCCATTGTAACTTCTAATTGCCAATATGGGGACATTGTGTTGACGTTGCATTTTAATGGAGAAGTCGATGAAGGTTTGTTGGGTCTCACTCTTCGACTTGAAGAAATAAACCCAAGTGAATCTTGAATAATCATCAACAATCACCAAACAATACTTCTTCCCACCTAGACTTGCTTCGGGAACGGCACCAAAAAGATCCACATGGAGGAGCTCCAAGATCCTCTTGGATGAAATAATAGACTTGGAAGGATGGGGAGAATCATGCATCTTGCCTTCAACACAAGCCCTATAAACACGGTCTTTGGCAAAAGAGACATCTTATTTTAGTCCTAGAATGTGGCCACCCTTGTGAAGACTTTGCAAAGTTCTGATGTTGACATGGGCTAGGCGGCGATGCCACAACCAACCCTTGTCGGTCTTTCCGAATAGGCACATCGAATTTGAAGTGGTTTTCCCCGGAAAGTCAACCACAAACAAATCATCCTCGACGTACCCAATGAAAGCGACCTTTAGAGTCTTGCTCCACAAGAGTACCACGACATCAATATCAAGAAAGACGGCGAAACCCATCTTATTAAGTGCACGAATGGAAAGTAAATTATAACCAAGGTTTTTGACAAGCATGACATTCACTAGGGTGATATCCCTAGTGATTACCACCTTGCCAAAACCCAATACCTCGGATTTTGATCGATCTCCATAAGTGACGGTTGTTTGATTTAGATTTGGTCTCAACTCCGTCATTATCTCCTTGTTTCCGGTCATATGCTTTGTGCAACCACTATCAAGCACCCATTTTGACCCACCGGAAGCATAGTCCTACAAGAAATCATTGCTTTGATTTAGGTCCCCATTTTGCAATGGGTCCTCTTTTGTTAGCAACAAGGGACTTAGGAACCCAAATAGAACGAGCAATAGGCACATTTCTAGGACCAACAAACTTATCATATATATCCCCATAATAATCAACATATAAAATGTAGTGGGGGTTAGATTTTCCCGCAAAGTCATCACTAGTGGTTTTGCCACTTGTGACATCACCACTAGCAATGTTGACCTTCTTGGCTTGAGGGATCTTCTTTGCTTGAGGTGCTCTATCATCCTTCATGAAGTTCTCCTTCTTCTTTTCCTCCTCAACAAACCCAAGACCAACTCTCCCCTTTTGTGAAGTAACAAAAGGTTTCTTACCTAGGGAGATGGCCTTAGCAAGATTGATCTTCAACCTAGCATTTTCCTCAATGATATTTGCATGATCACAAGTAATGGGAGTGGAGGAACTAGGCACATCATTTTTAGACGGTTGAGCTTGAAGTTGTTCATACGACTTAGTGAGGGTAGAGTGTTCACTCTCAAATTCCTTGTAAGCCTTGGAAAGTTTCTCTAGCTCCTCGGTTAGTCTAGAATGACCAACACCAAGCTCGACCTTTTCTTTCTTACATGCCTTGTATTTAGCAATTATATGGTCACGTTCTTTAATGAGTTTAGCAACAATTAAATGATTCGATTCATCTATAGATTCTAGTTGTTGCTCAAGAGAAACCCTAAGCTCATGCTCTTCTTCAAGATTGTCTTTCAAGGATGCAATTTCCATAGCACCCTCTCAATCTTACCCTTGATCTCAAGCATCTCTTGAGCTTCACCATATTGACTCATAAGATCCTCAACATGCTTCTTGGTTTCACCTTGCATGTTAGTTATAAAATGATCGAAGGCAACTATTTCCTCTTTAATTTTAAGACTAGTGAAATCATCCATATTAATCATAGCCTTAGGAGATGAGGGAGATGATACCTCGTCGGTCTTGGCCATGAGGCATCTTGCGGAGGAGTTGGAGATATTTTCATTGGGGGATTCAAAGAGGGAAGGAGAAGATGAAGATGCTATGGCTATGGTGGCAACTTTACTTGTGGGCTCTTCTTCTTCTTCCCCGGATGAGTACTCTTCTTGCGCAAGCAATACAATTCTCGGAGGCTTCTTGTTGATGGTATTCTTCTTGAAGAAAGGTTTCTTATGGGTGTCCTTTGACTTGTCCTTTCGAACAAGCTTCCCTCCATGATGTTCCCGATTCTCAAACGGACATTCGGCCACAAAGTGATATTTATCTTGACAATTGTAGCAAGAACGAACTGGCCACCCTCCTTCCTTCCACTTGCCTTGTTGACAAAATCCCTTGCCTTGGACGGACTCTTCCAAAAGACTTTATATGTGAGAGCCGAATATTCGTTGAGAGTATCTTCAAGCTCTTTGGGATCCCAATGTGACAAGTCTTCTTGAGTCTCATCATCATCATCTTGCACCACAACCTTGGCCTTCAAAGCAAGTGAAGTTCCTCTATGCATTCCAATGGCACGGGCTCGAGCATCTTCGGCATTCTTGGCGGCCACCTTGAATGCCGCCATCTATTGCATGACTTCATTAGATGACATGAGGTGATAGTTGTGTCTTCCTTGGAGGCTCTTCAAGTCGGTGGATTCAAAAGGCCAAAGGGCACTCACATACTTCCTATTGATCCAAGCATCATCCACATAGGTTGCTCCAAGGGCTCTAAATTGAGTGGCAAGGGTCTTGAGCCTTCGATACATGTCTTCATGGTCTTCACCATCTATCATGAAAAATCCCTCGGCTTGGTTGCTCAAAGCTTCAAACCTATTCCTCTTCATACTCCCATTGCCGACAAACTCTTGGGTGAGAGTATCCCAAGCTTCTTTGGCGGTGGTGGCAAGCTCGATGTGAGACATGTGCTTTTCTCCCACTGCGGTTTGAATTATGTTGAGAGCCAAGTCATTGAGTTGACAATCCACAACTTCTCTCCTTGTCATGTTGTTTGGGTTGACGGCCTTGAAACCAACTTCAATGATTCTCCATAGCTCGCTCGAAGCGCTCTTGATATGTGATCTCATAAGAAATTGCCAATTAGAAAAAGAAGATGTATTAAACTTAGGTGGTTCACCCCTATTGTTTATATGAGGGTGCGGGATAGGTGGCTCGACGGAGTACTTAAATGGAACCCCATGGTACTCGTCCTTCCCATTATCAATTTTAGGAGGGGATTCATTAGTGAGTTGTTCGCCCTCCCCACTATGCGCGGCGGAAGCATTAGCCTCTAGGGATGGTGCGGTGGGTGGCTTATTAGCATTCAAGAGTAGCCTCATCATAGCACGCAACTCCTCCATTTGAGTGTTCATGGATAATGTCAAGGTTGTTTCCAAATTCTTGAGATCATCCATGGACACCGGAGGAGTACCACCACCCGAAGCACCATCACCATCACCCATACTCTCTTAGGCGGTGAAGCCTAACTAAGGAGCCAAGGCTCTGATACCAATTGAAAGGATCGTATGGGCACCTAGAGGCGGGGTGAATAGGTGCTACACCAAATTTTAATGCCTTTTCGATTTTAGGCTTAACACAAATGTAAATTCTCTAGATATGCAACTACGGTGAATCTACCTATATGACAAGCGAGCAACTACGACTAGGCAAGAAACCACGATATAAGAAAAGACAACTAAGGGATAGAGATAACCGAAAGTAGAAGCACGCGGAGACAAGGATGTATTCCCGAGTTCCTCCTTGTTAAAGGAGTACGTCTCGTTGGAGGGGTGTGAGCTCGCTGATACGTCTCAAACGTATCTATAATTTTTGAGTGATCCATGCTAGTTTTGTGTTCTTGTCACATGTTTTTGCTATCAAATATACCATTTTTATGCATTTTGTCGGACAAACCTATTGACAAGATGCCAAGTGCCAGTTCCCTGTTTTTGTATTTCAGAAAAGTCACAACAGGAAATATCGTCGGATTGCCCTCAAAATTTACGGAGATTTTTTATGCGACGGAAGACACACATGGACCAAAGGGCGACCTGGGGGGCCACCCAGGGGCCAGGGGCGGGTGGTGGCCGCGGCCCCCCCTTGACCCGCGGGTGGGGCCCACCCCTGCCCTCTGGGCACCGCCTCGGCCCCCTCCGACGCCTATAAAATCCCTTTTGATCTAAAACCGAGAGGGCGGCCATTATTTTCCAGAAACTCGACCCCGACGCGCCGTCACCGAAAACCCTAGTTCGGGGTCCAATCTGAAGCTGATCCCGACACTCTGCCGGAGGGGAGATCGATCCCGGAGGTCTCTTCATCGTCATGCCTTCCTCCGGGATGATTTGTGAGTAGTCTCACCTTGGACTACGGGTCCATGGCAGTAGCTAGTTGGTAGTCTCTCTCTCTTGTGTTTCATGTCTTATGATCTTGTGAGCTGCCTAACATGATCAAAATCGATTATTGTAATGCTATGTGATGTGTTTGCTGGGATCCGATGGATTATGAAGTTATGTTCAGATTGTGCATGATTCTTATATGAGTAATTTATGTTCTTGCATGCTCTCCGATGTGCGTAGTTACTTTGGCCAAGTGATTGTGTGTATCTCCAAGAGAGGGTATTTATGCTAGATAGTGGGTTCATGCCCCCTTTTGTTCCTGGGCACGAGTGACAGAAACTTCTAAGGGCGAGGGTGTGCTGTTGCTACTAAGGGTAAAACAGCGGTGTTAATCTCTCTTTTGATATTAGTATTGCTTACTTCATGCACTTTACTTAATGCAATTGTCTGTTGCTTGCAACTTAATACCGTTGGGTGACAGGCTGGATAGCGATCCCACGGTGGACTTTTTAGACAAAGACGCAGTTGGACTCAACGGTCCTTGTTCCTTGTCGTGATGCCTCCATGAATATTATCATGTCCTTTTTGTCATAGCTAAATTGGGTTTGTGTCATGATCTTGTCAATTGCCTAGCTGTAATTCGTTCACCCATCACATGCATATTTTATTTACTTGAGAGACTCCACTAGTGAACCCATGGCCCCCGGTCCATCTTTTTACATTGTTTACAAACTCATTTACTTGCTTTTAATTATCATTATTCCTCTGGTCACTTTTCATATTTCATCATACAATTAACCGCTTTGTTTTCTGCGAGACCGGAAAGATTGACAACCTTTCCGTCATTGGGGGCAAAGTATTTTGGTTGAGGGTGTGTAGGTCCGCGTCTGTTGAAGGTCAAGCATCAGAGATCTTCAACATTCACCTCGTTGTTGATTTCAAATTCCTACTGGTTCGATAAATCTCGGTTCATTAAACGAGGGAAAACTGCTAGTAGCTGCAATTCCGCCTTCGCTTGGGGCACCACCCAACTTATTTTAATATAGCAGCAAGCTCTTTTCTTGCACCGTTGCCGGGGACTTTGGAGCTACAGCAAGGGGAGTTTCATACTCTCAATCTCTTTACTTTGTTTTTGTCTTGCTTGCTTTATATCTCGTTTAGTTTATTTTCCTGTTTCAAAATTTTAAAACCCAAAAAATTAGTGTAGTATTTATTCCTGTCTTGTTATTTTATCTTATCGTTATGTCTTCTACTGAAAACACCAAGTTGTGTGAATTTACTAGCACTAATAACAATGATTTCATATGCTCTCCAATTTCTCCACCTGCTACTAAAGCAGAATCTTATGAAATTAAACCTGCCTTGCTAAATCTTGTTATGAAAGAGCAATTTTCTGGTGCTAGTACTGATGATGCCGCCTCTCATTTAAATAACTTTGTTGAGTTATGTGATATGCAAAAGTATAAAGAGGTAGAAAGTGACATCATAAAACTGAAACTTTTCCCTTTCTCTTTGAGAGGGAGAGCAAAAGAGTGGTTATTGTCTTTGCCTAAAAATAGCATTGATTCTTGGATTAAATGCAAAGATGCTTTTATTGGAAAATATTATCCACCTGATAAAATCATACAACTAAGGAGTAACATTATGAAATTTAGAAAATTTGATAATGAACATGTTGCTCAAGCTTGGGAGAGAATGAAATCTATGGTTAAGAATTGTCCCACGCATGGATTAACTATGTGGATGGTTATCCAAACTTTTTATGCAGGTTTGAATTTTTCTTCAAAGAACCTTTTGGACTTGGACGCGGGAGGCACCTTCATGTCCACAACATTAGGTGCAGCAACTAAACTCTTGGATGAGATGATGACAAATTATTCACAATGGCACACCGAACGAGCTCCAAGTGGTAAGAAGGTAAATTCTGTCGAGGAAATCTCCTCTTTGAGTGATAAGGTTGATATGATTATGTCTATGCTTGCTACCAATCAGTCTGATATTGATTCTAATAATGTTCCACTTGCTTAATTAATTTCCCAAGAAAAGGATCAAGTTGATGTTAATTTTCTTAATCGAAACAACTTTAACAATAATGCCTATCGAAATAATTTTGGTAGTAACAACTATAAGCCTTATCCTCCCAATAATGGCAACTTTTATGGTAATTCTTATAATCCTAATAAGAATGTGTCCTCTGATCTTGAAAATGTTTTAAAGGAATTTATCACTTCGCAAAAAGCTTTTAACAAAACTGTTGAAGAGAAGTTGGAAAAACTGGATAGTCTAGTCTCTAAAGTAGACGTTCTTGCTCATGATGTTGAAATTTTGAAAATTAGAACCATTCCAAATCAAGACAAACATACTGAATCTTTAAATGTTATCTCTCTTCAAATTAATGAAAATGAAAGGATGATGACTCTCTTGAAAGCTAGGTGGGCTAGAGAGGCTGAAGAAGCTAGAATTGCTGAAATGAATAGGAAAACTATTAAAGTTTATACTATCCAAACCACTAAAGAGGATCCTCCTAGTTTATTTAAGGATGATGAAATTGATTTTGATAATTGCAATCTTACTGAAGTCATTAAGTTCCTACAAAAACTTGCTAAGACACCGGATGCTAGTAAAATAAATCTTGCCTTTACCAAACGCATTACCGATGTTCTTATCAAGGCTAGGGAAGAAAAACTAAAGCTTGAAACCTCTATCCCTAGGAAGTTAGAAGATGGTTGGGAACCCAGTATTAAGATGAAAATAAATGACTTTGATTGCAATGCTTTATGTGATCTTGGTGCAAGTGTTTCTGTTATGCCTAAAAGTTTCTATAATATGCTTGATTTAAATCCTTTGGAAGAGTGCTATTTAAATGTTCATCTTGCTGATTCTTCTAAAAAGAAACCTTTGGGTAGAGTTGATGATGTCCTTATTGTTGTTAATGATAATTATGTTCCCATTGATTTTATTGTTATGGATATTGAGTGCAATGTTTCTTGTCCTATTATTTTGGGAAGACCGTTTTTGAGAACTGTTGGTGCTATTATTGATATGAAAGAGTGAAATATAAGGTTTCAGTTCCCCCTTAAAAAAAGGATGGAACACTTCCCTAGAAATAGAAAGAAGTTTCCTTTTGAATCAATCATAAGGTCAAGCTATGCTCTTGATGTTGCAAAGGCCTCCGAAAAAACTTGATATTTGGCATTGCGCCTAGCTAAAAGGCGTTAAAGAAAAGCGCTTGTTGGGAGGCAACCCATCTTTTATTTTCAGTTTGTTTTTTTTTATTTTCTTGAGTCATGAAGTTATTAACTCTGTAGAAACTTCATTGTATCTTTTTCTTTTTGTTTTTTGTGCCAATTTTAGCCTCTATTGCATTGAAAGTGCGAGGTATTGTGTTGCTGTCCAAAAAACAAATTCTGTGCGCCTGTTGCACGAAAATCCTAAAATTTCAAGAATTTTATATTTTTCTGATAATTTTTGACAGCAAGCCTGATGCTTGTATATATCTTTCGTTAGTTTTAAGTTTTATGATTTGAGCTGTAGAAGTGCCTCGAAAAATTCGATCTTTACAGACTATTCTGATTTTTGACAGATTCTGTTTTTATTTTGCATTTGTCTCTTTACCATCGTCATATGTGATACTCTAGGGGTAGAGTGCCACATTGAGGCTTATTAAACAGTATGTAATGTCTAATGAAGTTGGTTTGCAATTTTTCATTAGTTGAACACATGTGCATTTTAATTTATGAGCACTAACCCTCTAATCAAATTATGAGAAGTTTTGTGTGAAGGGAGTTTTTAAGTTCCAAAGGAGAGGAATATGAAGAAATCGAGGATGGATCAGAGCTCAAGCTTGGGGATGCCCCCATGGCACCCCCTATGAATATGAAGAACTATCAAGACTCAAAGCTTGGGGATGCCCAAGGCATCCCCTCATCTTCATCGACTATCATAAGGTCGTCTTCGTTGAACTTCGTTTTTATCACTTTACATATTATGTGCTATGCTTGGAGCGTCTTTTTACTTTCAGTTTTGTTAGTTTGTTTGTTATTCATATCTTTGTTGGATCCTATCTTTATTTGTGTGGGAGAGAGACACGCTCCGCTTTTTCGTTTGAATACTCCTTTGCTTCGCTTATATCTTTTTGAGTATTCTTAGCTACTGTCTGTTTTTTTAGTAAGCTCTCGCTTTTAGCTTTTATCTTGTTTAGAGATGCTAGTTGTTAAGTTAAACTCTCTTGTTCTTCACTTATACTTGTTGGAGAGTTGTTGTTGAAAAATTGCTTGAATTGTCAATGCGACAAAATGCTGATTGTGTGATGGTGGAATAAAATGAAAAGCCTGTATAGTTTTGTAGATTATGGTGTGGATACTTGATGCTTCTCAATTTTTTTGAGATGTTAAGTTGAATGCTTAAACTTGCTGGTTATTTGAGTGGAATTGATTAGTAAAGAAATATGGTTGAAGGCTTGAAATTGTGTGGTTTTTCACAGTTGTTAATTCATAATGCTAATCTTTCCATCAAAAGAATTGTTTGGTCAACAAGGGAGACGGTGTAGAGTTTTTATGGTTATGACCGGTAAATATCTTATGTTGTTCTGTTACCGGTTATTGTTAGATGTTTGCTTCAAACACTTTTTTGCTAAGCCTAAAAATTCGTACTGAGTGTATGGTTCACTCGTGCATACAATCCCCAAAGCCAAACTTTCTTGCCAGCTGAGTCCACCATATCTACCTATGCATGGTATTTCCTACCATTCCAAGTAAATTTTTCATGTGCTACCTTTAAAAATTCAAAATACTTCTTCTTTGTGCCTCTGTTTTTAAGCTCATCAGGGAGCAGTAGAGAGCTAGATATAACTTGTGACAAGCGAGGTCATTTCCCCCCTTTCACCCGGTGTTGATGGATTACGTCTTCACTTGAATCAACCCGAGAGCAGCTTAAGCAAAAATATAAATATAACTCACAATTCTCCTCCGCGCAATGCAAATCTGAGAAATCAGCCCAAACATTGGACAATGGTGAAACCAAGGAGAAAGAAGAGCGTACTCGCTCCTCTAAGAACCAGCTGCTCTCACAAGTCTAAAAACCTCGCTTGTCATGAGGGACTAGATAGTTTCTCTATTGTGAAGTCGTTGACGAAAGCATGCATACCTCAAAATCATTTTACTTCTGTTTTAAAACCAAAAAGCTCTAGCACATGACTAATCCCTGCTTCCCTCTGCGAAGGGCCTTTCTTTTACTTTTAATGTTGAGTCAGTTTTCCCTTTTTCCTTCTATCTCCACAAAAGCAAACATCTAGCATTGACCCTAGGTATCGTTGAGCATATTACATTATCAAGACTAAACATGAATCTTTATATTGACTTTATCTATAAGATAAGCCGTTGGAAGTTGAAGCTCTTTGCTAATGCTTACATCTTCCTTTGTGTTGATTCTCAAACACTTTTGTCATGGAATTATTATCCTTGTGAATTAGTCAAATATGTTGATCACATTGTTTTCATGTCTTTGACATACTATTTATGAAAGGTTTTGCTTGGATGATTCAACTTGTTTATCCATTGCTTTCTTGCTATAAATTATAGACAATTGTTTTGTATCTCTTCATTCACATCCTTTGATTTGCATCACTATCTTGATCAAGAATGTGTTGGTTGCATGTCTCATCAAAAATTATTTGTTATCACTTACCTGCTCGAGGACGAGTAGGAGTTAAGCTTGGGGATGCTGATACGTCTCAAACGTATCTATAATTTTTGAGTGATCCATGCTAGTTTTGTGTTATTGTCACATGTTTTTACTATCAAATATATCATTTATATGCATTTTGTCGGACTAACCTATTGACAAGATGCCAAGTGCCAGTTCCCTGTTTTTGCTGTTTTTGTATTTCAGAAAAGTCACAACAGGAAATATCGTCGGATTGCCCTCAAAATTTACGGAGATTTTTTATGCGACAGAAGACACACGTGGACCAAAGGGCGACCTGGGAGGCCACCCAGGGGCCAGGGGCGGGTGGCGGCCGCGGCCCCCCTTGACCCGCAGGTGGGGGCCCGCCTTTGCCCTCTGGGCACCGCCTCGGCCCCCTCCGACGCCTATAAAATCCCTTTTGACCTAAACCGAGAGGGCGGCCATTATTTTCCAGAAACTCGACCCCGACGCGCCGTCACCGAAAACCCTAGTTCGGGGTCCAATCTAAAGCTGATCCCAGCACTCTGCCGGAGGGGAGATCGATCCCGGAGGTCTCTTCATCGTCATGCCTTCCTCCGGGATGATTTGTGAGTAGTCTCACCTTGGACTACGGGTCCATGGCAGTAGCTAGTTGGTAGTCTCTCTCTCTCTTGTGCTTCATGTCTTATGATCTTGTGAGCTGCCTAACATGATCAAGATTGATTATTGTAATGCTATGTGATGTGTTTGGTGGGATCCGATGGATTATGAAGTTATGTTCAGATTATGCATGATTCTTATATGAGTAATTTATGTTCTTGCATGCTCTCTGATGTGCGTAGTTACTTTGGCCAAGTGATTGTGTGTATCTCCAAGAGAGGGTATTTATGCTAGATAGTGGGTTCATGCCCCCTTTTGTTCCTGGGCACGAGTGACAGAAACGTCTAAGGGCGAGGGTGTGCTGTTTCTACTAAGGGTAAAACAGTGGTGTTAATGTCTCTTTTGATATTAGTATTGCTTACTTCATGCACTTTACTTAATGCAATTGTCTGTTGCTTGCAACTTAATACCGTTGGGTGACAGGCTGGATAGCGATCACACGGTGGACTTTTTAGACAAAGATGCAGTTGGACTCAACGGTTTTTGTTCCTTGTCGTGATGCCTCCATAAATATTATCATGTCCTTTTTGTCATAGCTAAATTGGGTTTGTGCCATTATCTTGTATATTGCCTAGCTGTAATTCGTTCACCCATCACATGCATATTTTATTTACTTGAGAGACTCCACTAGTGAACCCATGGCCCCCGGTCCATCTTTTTACATTGTTTACAACCTCATTTACTTGCTTTTAATTATCATTATTCCTCTGGTCACTTTTCATATTTCATCATACAATTAACCGCTTTGTTTTCTGCGAGACCGGAAAGATTGACAACCTTTCCGCCGTTGGGGGCAAAGTATTTTGGTTGAGTGTGTGCAGGTCCGCGTCTGTTGAAGGTCAAGCACCAGAGATCTTCAACATTCACCTCATTGTTGATTTCAAAGTCCTACTGGTTCGATAAACCTCGGTTCGTTAAACGAGGGAAAACTGCTACTAGCTGCAATTCCGCCTTCGCTTGGGGCACCACCCAACTTATTTTAATACAGCAGCACTCGTCACAAGAGGCCTACTCAAGATGCCACAAAGGCCTCACCCTATTCTCCGACGAACCGCACCCGAGGGTTTGGTTCACCTTCCACTATCGGAATCCTTCAAGGCGGAATCCGGAGCCCTTGCAACGTTTTTTGGGGCACACACCCAGAACTTAATTGGGGGCTCCCAAATCAACACATCTGTCACAATTACAACAAGTAGTAAGTACAAGAATTCTAGGGTAACACAATGCTAACCCTAGGAATGAAAATCCTCAAGTGAATGAGGGGGAAATGAAGAACAGCTTGGTGAAGATGTAGATCCGGGTCTTCTCCTTCAATCCTCCAAAGATCAACGAATTTGGATGGAGGAATTGGGAGATCTCTTCGATTTGAGCTTTTGCTTGTAATGGAGGAGAGAGAGTTGCAAGAGCTAAGAGAACCAAGGTAGGTGGAGGGGTATTTTATACCCCTCCAGGAATTCTGACCGTTGGGGAAGCGAGGGGCTGGAAATTCCGGTATTATGTACCTGAAATTCCGGCCTGGGGCCGGAACTTCCGGCGTGAACACCGGAACTTCTGGTGGGCTGGATATCTCCAGAGAGAATTTCCGCCCAAAACCTCCGGGACCCCTCCAGAGAGGAAAACCCAAAAGGACTTAGCCAAAATTCCACAGGAAAATTTTCATGGCCGGAACTTCCGGCCTGGATGCGGGAACTTCCGGGCCACCGGAAATTTCCGGGGGGAACTTCCGGGGAGAAGTTCCGGGACCCCTCCCGAGAGGAATCCCAAAAATGACTTAGCCGTTTTCTCGCAGGGCCGGAACTTCCGGCCAGAAACCGGAACTTCCGGTCCTGAAAGGGTAGAAAAACCACTCCAAAGCGATTCTCTTCTCCATCTTCAATCTTGTCTTCGATCTTTTCACCTTCTGGGCCTAACCACCTAAAAGACCTGACAAGACACTTTAACGAACATGATTAGCCCACAAAATGTGTTGTCATTATATCACCAAAACTAAGAGATGTTCTTTCACTGTTGCCATGAACGTTGTGTCATGTTAGACTGTGTACATGGAAAATGTGTAATGTGTGCAACGAAGTACTTTGGAATTGCTCACCTTGAAATATGGATACCACCTGTGGCCCTCTCGAATCTTCTTAGGAGTTTGGACAGAAGGTGTCTTGATCATCTCATCTCTGAGCTCTCCAACTACAAACAGCACTTGCTTGAAATAGCGAGATATAGTCTCCCTAGATCTCCTGAATGTGCTGTGAATCACTCTGAACCTCTGGTTATGACCAACAACATGAAGAAACATCGCAACTTGCTCTTCCACGGAGGTGTGGATGCTATCTTTCAGCAGCCCCTGGACCTGAACGTCTCCACTAGCTTGCAAAAGGGAGCTCTACACATTCACAGCATGTTCACGACCTCCACCTCGTTGTTGTTGTAGATGTAGTTCAGATTGGCCATCCTCTCCTGATCTCAGAGAAACAATGGACCGTAACGGATTACACCCCTGTAATTGCGGCGTACTGCTCTATGGTGGACTAAGAGGAGCCAGGCCTGCATCACAACGATGAGTGCTGCAGCCTGAGCGATGAGCGGCTGATGCATGTAAAATGCATACATGAACTTTGCATTATAATACTCATATTTCAATCATTTTTGCATCATATAAGGGTTATATCATTGTTTTATAATGATTTTGGGAAGATTTCACAGTTTTCCTATTTTTCTGGAATTAACCCTGCACTGGCAGAAAACCCTATTTTCTATATTTTGATGTTTCAGGGACCCAAACGACGTCCAAATGACCTGAAAATTTACGAGCATCATTTTTGGAACGAAGAAACCGTAGGAGCGAAGGATGCGAAAAAGTGGAAGCCCGAAGGCCAAAAGAGGGGGGGCCACGCGGCCAGATTCCTTGGCCACGTGGGACCCACCAATTTGGCCTCGTGGCTCCGTTGCCGTCGATCTTTCTTCCCGAAGCTTCCTTTTGACCTAAAAACGACTATAAAAATAGTCCCCCGACATTTTCCAGAAAGAGGCGGCGGAGAAACACAAAACCACGAAACAGGAGATAGAAGGCTACCGCTGGAGAAGATCGGAGGGGGGAAACGCCGCCGGAATCAGCTCCGGAGGGCTCCTCCATCCCCCCTCCGGAGTCTCCACCAACATCACCGTCAAGACCAGCACCATCTCCATCACCATCTTCGTGATCCACTTCATCCCCCTCATAGTTTGAGATTGTTCGAACCCTAGCTATTGTTTAAGTGCTATTCTACCTGTGTATGATTGGCTACTTGTCATTGTTTGGATGAAGTCTAGGTATCCCTTGGGAACGTTTTCCACTTATAAGAAACACACACTTGAGCTTGTCCTCTTGCTGCATAGAGGATTGGGCTTTCTCTCTTAGAGAGCTTTCACTTGTCATATTTTATTTTCAGCCTTTTACTTTATTGCAAACTCTACACCAAAAACCCAAAAACACTTGCATCATTTAATCATTTTAGTTTGTCTAGTGCATAGATAATAAGAGAAGTGACACTCTTATTTGAGAGGGTAAATACTTATACCTTCTACTCCTCGTGGGATCGATACTATACTTACACATTGAAGATTTCAACGATCTCCTATACTTGTGGGTATCATCGACATACGAGCTTGTCTGTCCTAGTGAAATCAAGGTGGTACTATAAGAATACAGCTGAAATCTAGCAGCTGCGGTCTGAACTAAGATGCACTTAGTAGGAACGCTTGGTCCTACATCGCCGGCATGTCAGATCTATCAATGGGGGAATAGAGGGGAAGGGAGTACCGAACAATCGGTGTCGTCGACGAGTCGGAGGAGAGGCAGATCTTCCTTGTCACCGTCGTCGTCCGGAAGGCGGAGGAGTGGCAGATCTGGGAGGTCGCCGTCACCGTCGGCAACCAAGATCTAAGTCACTGCCGCTTCCGCCGCCACCTACGCTGCACAAATACTCTGTTGTCTTCTCCCGCTTCCGGTGACAGCCTAAAGAGGGGGGTAAGGGTATCCTACGCGCCATACGGCCGCCCCAATTTTTCGTTTCCCGCCAGCTCCATGGCTGCATCGCCGCGGCTCCGCGTGCTCGCTTTTTGCCTCTACTGTACTGGCCTGAAGGTGGCTCTGGAAAAATGGCCGAATCGAGCGTTCCCCGCGTGCCTGGCTGAGGGGTGCTTTAAGGTTCGTGCGCGTGCGGGCCAAGTCGTTGCGCGAGGTACCAAACAGCCCATTTTTTGCATGTCTTCGGCATGTTTGGGTAGCGCGTGGGCTACCAAACACGCCCTCTGTGTTTGGACCATATAGCCCCTGTTGTTATTTTGCCATTGTCTGCTACTGTGAGGTAAAAAAATGTTTTGGTCTCGAGTAATCCGCTTCTTCGGTGGCTGTTTTAATGAAGATAATTTGGCAGTAAAATGCACAATTCTAAGGGCATGTATAGTGATCACCTCTGGGTCTCATTTGCATCTTAGTTATAACTCATATACAACTCTCATCCTAGCACGAATAACAATGCAAGTCTATCCGTGTGAATATTTTTCCATTACAAACCATGTATGTCTGAGAAAGTATTGCTTGCAATTCATATGCAACTCAAAAATCACATGAATTAGGATGCAATCTGATGTCCGAGAGTCAACTAATATTTAGTTAATTTTAAATCGATCAAGAATCAATAATACTGAAATATAAATAGCGATGAATTTTTCTCTCTAGAATTGGCTTTGGGTTTGGGAACATAACTCACTCACTCCACCTAACCTTTGTATGTCTCATTGTGGAAACAAGATCCTCCGGTGCACTAGCTTTGTATCTTCGACACACGTTACCCACCCCGACTTTTTGTTGCTTTGGGTTGCTGGCAGGTGGGTCCCACCATATGCGGGACCCAATATAGTAACTGAATGTCACGGCTACGCAACACTACATCATTAAATAGCAAGGCAACTATTTGGCATCAGTATAGGAGGGAAAAAATCTGGAGGCGGGTAGGGTTTTCGTCAACCTCGCTGCAACGTCGTCGGCCTGTCCCGCCTTCGATGGTCTTCATGCGGACTATGGTTTCTTGTCGGTGGGAAAGTTTATTTATTTTTTTAAGTTGGTTTTTATGCCTTCGTCGGGGTGGTGAGGAGGCAGCGACATTAAGTTGCCAGAATAAGCTTTTCCCCGTCCAATCCTTATCGGTGGTGCATCTAGCATCGGCGGAGGGCACGTGAAGTCATGTCCAGCCGATCTCCTATGAACATGCCCATTTTCGTGTTCGTAAGAGTGGTTGCAGGTATGTCTATTCCGATCTAAAGTTCCCATCATTGGTAAAAGTGCTTGCTCTGAGGTGTTGGTCCTTTAAAGGCTTAATTAGTATGAAGATTCCATCTATGTCTACTATATAAGCCTTATTAGAACAATTTTTTCCCACGAGCATGGCGTCATTTGTATTATTTGAAATTTGTAGTCATCGCTAAGTGGCAAAAGTAATATTTTAAGGTTTTGTACTAACATTGATGATTATTAATCGATCGAGGGATTTTTCTTATATAAAAATATTATGGCTATGCATGTTAAATTCCACACCAATTTATGCAAAACTCGCACATGGGCAGTAATAGGATGAATAGAGGAGACACGTACACAAACCCACTTAACATGAGGCAGGGGATCAGTTACATGGTTTTGAGGAGTTCAGAGAGTTAAGGGTGTGTTTGGTTTCAGGATGGAGTGGAATGGAACTTGGAGCCGATCCATATGTTTGCTTGTGAAGCTGGAATGGAACCAAGTGGTTTCTCCCAAGAGAATATATCCCTTAGATCCGGAATACACTGGTTCTACCGAATCGGTGGAATATGCTGGAACGGAGACTCTAACCATCTTGCTAATCCTTCGGTTCACATATATGTTGGCTGTTGGGAGGGGACAACACATGATGCCAATGTTTTAGCTAATGCATTAGGGCGTGAGAGAGGCTTACAAGTACCCGAAGGTAACTAATTGCCTCATATATGATTATCCATATATTTTCGAAACCTTTGTCAACAATTGGTGTCTATTTTTTATAGGAAAATACTACCTAGTTGATGTCAGATATGGAGCCAAGCTCGGTTTCTTGCCACCTTTCCGTAATGTGAGATACCATTTGAACGAGTGGGACATCAATCCCGTCCAAAATGCAGAAGAACTATTCAACCTTAGGCACTCGTCTCTACGTGTGACGGTAGAGCGAGCTTTTGGATCCCTCAGGAGGAGATTCAAGATTTTAGATGATGCCAAACCGTTCTTTCCCTTTCCGTTACAAGTTGACATTGTTGTAGCTTGTTGTGTTCTGCATAATTATGCACTATCCCAAGGAATTGATGAATTCATCATACGAGAGGTAACTTGGACCACCCAACCAATCCGCACACAAAGGCAACAAGTAAGAGACCATAGGGACATGGTTGATCTTAGGAACCAAATGTGGGCGGATAGGCAGAACTTGTACGGTCATTGAGTGTGTCCAAACCATGTATTCGAAGATTTATGCTTGTGTCATTTTATTGTATTGAAACCATGTAATCCTGGTGCTACTCTTGTACCATTTTATGTATTGAAACCATGTATTCGTGATGTCCTAAATCATATTTTCGCAACTCTTAGCTGGCTGGACAGAAATTGACCATCTTATGTATTGAAAACTTGTGTTTTTGATGATCTAAATCATATTTTTGCAACTCGTTCATGGCTGGACAGATATGGACAGTGTTGAAAACACCGGTGCAAGTGGGAGTACGACCAAGAGTGGGGTTGTTCATTGGACCAATTCTATGTCCACCATGTTGCTTCGCTTTTTGGCAGACCTTGTGGCTAGTGGTGCAAGAACATCAAGTGGTTTTAAGAGTTGTCATTATAACCAATGTGTTTAGGTTTTGATTGAACACTTCAAGCCATCCTTGAATGGAGATCAGTGTAGCAACCATATCAAGAAGTGCAGGAAGATTTGGGGCAGGCTAATCCAATTGAAAAATCTGAGTGGAGCTCTATGGGATGAGGATACTTGCACTATTATGCTCAGCAATGAACATTATGCAGGGCACTGTGTTGTAAGTTCTTTTCTACTTTATGCTTTTTACGTACATGAACATATGTCTACTTTATGCTACTCACTTGTGCATCTTTTGTACAATAACAAATCTGATATCCCATTATTGAATACCCCAACTGAACACTATCGTGCAATGGAAACAATTTTTGGGTCCACTACAGCTACAGGGAAGTATGCCAAGTCTGGGAATGACCCCTTGTATATTGATGTTGAAGATGAAAGTGAGGTGAACATGTCGCCAAACGTAGGTGAGTCTGCTGGCTGAAGTCGGGTGGAGACAATGATGACATACCAGATGGCTTGTGGGATGCTTTGGTGGTCCTTAAAGGATTTGATGAGGGACATATAGATCATTATTATGCTCATCTTGCTGAGAATATAAAGCTAGCAAAAGCATTCATGACTCTTAGCCTTGCCAACAAGTTGGTTTGGGTGGGTAGGTATGTGGAGAAGGCCTTTGGAGTGCTCTATAATCTGAATTAAAGTGATGGTATGAACTTCAATTATGTGCTGCCCCGTTTGATACCTATTATGCTATATGGACTGTAATGAAGTTGAACTATGCTTTTGGATGACTATTGTGTCATGAACTAGGCATGGTTGGATGAATTTGGACTATTTGCAATGAATTTGAACCATTTGATGACTTATATGTTATATGATTCGAAATATGTGTTGTTGGCATATACTTGTTTTGATTATGAATGTATATTTGTTACTACTGTTTATTGCTAAAAATATAGACAAGGTGCTGCCAAAATTTCAATTGATATGGTGGTACAAAGACACATTTGAGTGGTAAGTTCACCATTCCTGTGAAAGTGGTGACAAGAATTCAATTCTACCAATTCCGTTCTCACAACCAAACATGGGGTGGAAGCATTCCATGACATTTTTTTTGTCCACTGTAATAAAGTTGAACTATGCTTTTGGATGTCAGGTGACTTCCCGCTCACAAAGGGGCCGCTTCCAATCCAAGCCGTCAAGTGGAACGGCGGCGACGACGCGCCATCAGCTCGTCATTCTGGTCGGTGTTGTCGAATTGCAGGAGGACCTGGGTGTTTTTTTATCTTTTCTTGGACCTTTCTGTAATTGTGCCGTTCTAATATTATCTCCTTTTACCCCTTGAAAAAAACCAAACACAAGAATGTTCTGCTCCGGTGGAATGGAACGGTTCCATTCCATTCACCCCGTTCCAAAACCAAACACACCATAAGTGCGTCAGTTTGACATTTCTGTGAAAAAATTGTAGGGGTACTTCTTTCATTTGCTAAAGGAAATCGGGCAACGCAGCGGTGGTTCATTTCAGCCGAAACAAAGACTCGGACACCTTAGTCAACACTCAACACCCAGGAGTATTTGTGATTTTCCATCTCTGCAGTGCGAGCCGCCGACGACGACAAATCGACATGGACGGACCGAGGGCTCCGCCACCCGGGAGGGCACGGGCACCGCCGCCACCCGGGTGGACAGGCGATTCTGGATCCGGTCGGGGGTCCGGTCCCGACGGCTCCTGGAGCTACGGCTGGGAGTGGGCCTCAGGGCCCGGAGGCGGCTGGGGCCACGGCCACAGCTCAGAGCAGGGCCCCGGCGGCACCGCGTTTGGGTTCGGCTACGGCAGCAGCGGTGGTGGAGGCGGAGGGGGAAGCGGGCGTGGAGGCTTCGGATTCGGCGGGCGCGGCGGCCACGCTGGCAGGTACGGCTGGGGCGACTGGGCCGGCGGTCACGCTGGCGGGTACGGCTGGGCCGGCGGGCACGGCGGCTGGGGACCGGGCGGTGGGGCTTTTGGTGGCGACCACGGCGGCTGGCGCGCGCGCGGGGGCTTCGCCGGTGGGGGGCAACGGCCACCGCGCGGAGGACGCGGCGGCAATTGACTTCGACCCGTGCGGCCGTCAGTACTCAGTACATAGTAGCAGACTAGCAGTACGAAGAACTGGGTCTTCAGGTCTCGAGGACAATGTGACCATCTTTGGTTCAACTTTGTTATCTTGCAAGTTCTAGCAACGTAACTGGGCATTGCACGATCTGGATGTTGAACCTTGAATAATACTAGCAGTGTGGCATCTCTGTATGAGTAAGTGTTCCATTTCAGTATGAACAGAAATCGGTTGATGTTTATGTTCACATATTCAAGATGTGCTGATTATGCTGTAATGGTAGATGATCATGTTCAATATAGCCCAGTGTCATGTCGCTTCGTGGTAAAATCCCAGCATTAAAACGGAACAGAGGGGCTCATTCTCCTTTTGTTAACGTAAGGTAAGATGCATCCTGCCCAGGTTACCGGTACAATTTTTTTACAAATTCAAAGAAAAACAGCTACTGGAAGAGCCCAGGTTACGGGTACAATTTTTTACAAATTCAAAGAAAAACAACTAGTGGAAGAGCTCAGTACTCAACAGAACACTTAGCATCAGCATACACAACACAAAGCTACTAAAACGATTTAAGATTCCACAGACCAACCAAGGAATAAGATCCCAACACCCTAGCCACAAAACTTACATGATCACATCAGAGTTGCACAAACTTGGAAGGAAGTAGGATGCAGAATATCGCACTTTCAACCAAACTCTCAGTCAGCACCTGGATTTTGCATCGACAAGGTTGGGAGTCGGAAAACACAATTATCCTGCGACTGCGACTGCCCCAAATGAGCAATATCCACAAACATCCTAAGATGAACACAACTCCTTGTAGCACTGCCTCACAAAATCATCGATGATGATCATGACTGGTCTCTCAATGATAGGCTTCCATCCAGCCTCCAACCGTTGCTCTAGATCTTTAGGGAGTACCATAACTTCAGAGTCATAGTTTGCTTCATTCCGCAATGGGACTTTGCTTCTGAAAATATGCTATCCATGTGAGGCCTGGAGCATCATTGCATCAATATGGATAATTTGCAGAGTAAGAAATTAACGAAATTCCCACCCACACACAAAATGAATTAACGAAATTAGGACGCATGGAGCAAAAAAGAGTATTCGGAAGAAATGATATTCAGGCCAGTGCAGCAGTTCTCCCATAAAATGCAACAAGATGCAACCAGTAGGACAGATCATAAATAACATGACCCCTATTTATTTATTTTGAAACAGGGGCAAAAGCTTTGTCCTAATCAATAATTAAGAAGGAGTTTTACGAGAAATTTAAAGAGCGTTACAATCAATTACATCCGGACACTACTCTCCCTGTATAAATTCACTGAAACGCTTTGCACCCACGGTGCCCCAAAGGCGGGCTTCTCTTTTGATGTTGCCGAGGATGATCAAGGACCCCTATTTTCCTCCCCCTTCGCAACCAGAATTTTTTTTTAGGGAAATACATATTGGAACAGGGTATATTAAAACTTCGAGATTAAAGGTAGGAATCTATAGAAAGGACTAGGACGGACACTTTTTATCTGATTTGGGACACCAAGTCGGTTCCGCTTGTATCTATGGAAATGTATCAATTTTATTATTCAGCTGCAACTGCATTTGGAACAATAAACCATGGAAAAAAGGACCAGAAATAGCAGATTATTGACAAGAAAGCGATGACATAAAGTTCACCATTACCATTGCATCTTCTGACTTCTTGACACTTGTACACAGGTCCCACATACCACCATTACCATTGCATCTTCTGACTTCATGACACTTGTACACAGGTCCCACATACTAGGAATTATTCTTCCAGGATCAACAATGCATGCATGTTCCGAGTCAAGTAACCAGGGATCGCCAGTACCAGGGTTTACAAAACCAGTAGTAGGCTGGACTCCGACTGAGCTCATTTTCTGTCAAAATGTTGCTATTAACCTGTCAAAAACTGATAAATCTGGATTGCAGATCAATAGAAAATTAAAAGGTTTTCAAATCTTTGTCGAACATAAGAGAAACTAATGTGAATATGTGATTGCTCATACTACCATTTCAATGAATATAAAATTCTAGAATAATGGTTCTTCACTACTTTTTAAGACATATCTGTTCATCATTCATGTGAATTCTTCCACAGCATAATGGAAAAACAATGTTTCCTCCTTTATTTTCTTACAAAAGTGATGACATGTAAATGTTATTTTATTTCTGAAAATAAACCTGTAACAATATTATAGGAGGGCAGAGAGTAATTTTCCAAGTGTTCACCCTGATGGGAGGTTATCAGAAATAAAATCAAAATATTGCTAGGATGCTCCAGGAATCTCCACCTTGAAACTTGTGCTAGGATTTTTCTATAAAGAGAAGTTTTAGGAAGTGAAGGATCCACAGAATAAATAATCACAGAACCATATGGGAGGTTATCAGAAATAAAATCAAAATATTGCTGCATTATTTCCAAAAATTATCTTCATGATGAAAGCTAGAACTATAAGTACTAAACAGAAAAGACTGGTCAAGTTACCAATGGTTGGATAGGGAAAGAAGGGAAACCTTGCGCTCTTTTGAAGCCTAAATGATGATATTTCTTGGACATACAGAGAGCTAGAAGGAAGAACGAAAAAATAATAACTTCCATAAAGCCACAAAGGCATCAACTAGAAGGATGGAAGACAATACAATAACTTCCATAGGGCCACAAAGGTATCACTCTAAACCTAATACAACCAGCCATCACACTCAGAAGAGCCACAAAGGCATTTCTTCTTCTTGATGTTACCGTTGGCATCATGAACCTGATCTATTGCATAGTTGTAGTGGTATGCTAGCTCTTGACATGGTGGAATATCCTCACATGCAAAGAACATGATATGAGGCGCACTCTTGTCGTCATGATCATAGAGGACATTTTGAGCATAAAGGTTGGGGGTACAGCTATGGTTGATAAATTTTGCAAAGTTGCCCATCTTTGAAGCATCAACAGCAAAACCAGCTTCATCTTCTTCACCAGGACCCTTCTGAAGAGAGGGTATAGATCTTGATAGGCCCTCCCAAAGGGTTTCATCATAATAGTTATGCCCTATAGCAAATAAGTACTCGTCAGTCATCCTTTTCTGTGCCTCTTCATCATCCAGAACTTCGCCAATATATTCACATACGAAGCTTCCAGATGGTATAAAGTCGAGACTTCTCACGCCCCAGCCCATGGATTCGGTCTTGAAGACTTGCAGCCGAAATTTGATGCCCTTTTGGCCCACTCTGTTATGACATGTAGGAGGACACTTGCAAGAAGGTCCACACTCATAAACAAGAGGCTTTGCTGCTATAATACAGCCTTTATCATTGAAAGGGATCTCCCCACCATTTTTCAATACACAAGCACACAGTTTAGAGTCTGAGCATCCGCCTACACAGGCACAGCCTGCTGGAGGAGCTGGTTGATAGTTATGGGGGTATTTCAGGCGTGACATGTAGATATAGGGCATTGGGTACTCATCAGATATTGAGTTTACAACAGATATAGGGATCCTCTCCAGCCCTTGGGATATATCTTTCATGATAACACCATCATATGGTTCAGTGTGTCCAGATTTCAGGATCTCTTCAATGTCAATATGTTTCTGCCCTGCCATTCTTCTCAGTCGGAACATATAAACATAACGATCTTCACTTTCTTTCTCCCTCCAGTATTTCTCAACTAGATATAAACCCCCATATATAAGCATGTTCTTCCGTTGGCTGTTTCCCTTAGAGCTGAAACCATGGATAACTCGTACTGGTGTGTTAGTATCCATGCTCTTCTTCAGCGCAAGATTGGTACCATTTATCTTCTTACTGGTTGTAGCAGTCATTGATCCAGAATACACCAAGGCATCCAAATTACGCTTGGCATCAGAAAAGTGTGCATATGCCACGATGCTAATAGCTATACAAGTACCATCTTCCTTCTTGATATGATCAATCCCCATTCGGTGTGGGCGATGAAGACCGACGACACAAAGCTCAACCCTTATATGAAAGATATCACCAACATGGATTCCAGGCACATTGCCCACATATTTATTATCATCACACTGTGCAAAGAATCTGTCCCTGAAGATTTTGTAAGCTTGTAGATCGGGAGCTTCCTTTAACTTGTTTTCGAGTTCATCCATAAGATTATTGTAAATTAACCGAAAATTCTGCAACGATCTCATGACGGTCTCCCTGGCAAGGGAAACGCCATTTTCTGTCATTCCCTGATTATGATCACCGTTCTGAGTTTTCAGCTTTTTATGTGCAGTTCTGGTTTCCTTCTCACCTTTCCCTGAGGAGAAATCGCGCACAGCTGAAACTCTAACACTAGAATGGGGACTTGCATAGCACCTCACAGTACTTCTAGTTCCTGGAGTGCACTGTGTTGAACTGCCTTGAGCCCTGTATTCTGGAGTTTCAAGAGACCCACTGTTGGAGCAGAAAGCCTTCGAAAATGACCGCTTGAACCCGATCTTGAACCTCCAGGGTACTAGTTCTTTCCGCCCCCTACGGCAATTGCTGACATTGCCATTGCCCCCAGGACCAGCAGAGCTGCGCCCTTTGGCTGCTACCTCGCTCTCCTTGGCAGCCCCATTTCCCTCCGGTTTCTCCCCCACACGATCTGCAGCAGAAGAACCATTGCTCTTTAACCCACTCGTGTTCACACAAGACTTCTTTGAGCCCTCAGACACGGAGTTCTCAGCTCCTGCATTGCTCCCAATCCCCTCCATGACGCAAGCTGCCCCATCACCAGCCCCGACATTGCCACTGCAGTTGAACCCCTCCAAACCGCAATCTCCTCCAGCCGCGGTACCCGCAGCACCACCGATGGAATTGCCGCTGGACTTGCCCAAACCGTAATCCTTCTTGGCACTGCTGTGAGCGCCGTTCTCCATTTTCTCCCCATTAGAGCTCTTCGCGATTGCACTGTGCGTGCCTCTCTTAGACTGACACTTCTTTTTGGCACCGCTGTGAGCACTGCTCTCCATTTTCTCCCCATTGGAGCTCTTCGCGGTCGCACTGCGTGTGTGCCTCTTCAGTTGACAATCCATTTCGGCACCGACGTGAGCGTCGTTCTCCAATTTCACCACAAAGGAGCTCTTCGCGGTCGCACTGCGAGTGGCTCTCTTCAATTGGCAATCCGTTTCGGCGCCGCTACGAGGGCTGTTCTCCATTTTCACCCCACCGGAGCTCTTGGCAGCCGCACTACGTGTTCCTCTCTTCGATTGGGAATCCTTTTCCGCACCGCTGCGAGCGCCCTTCTCCAATTTGTCCCCATCGGAGCTGTCCACGATGACAATGTGTACACCTGTCTTCAATTGGCAACCCTTTTCGGCACCGCTGCCAGTGCCACTCTCCACCTTCACAACAACGGAGCCCTTCAGGGTTGCAATGCGTGTGCCGCTCCTCAAATGGAAATCCACGTTGCCTCCTCCCACGCTCTTGCATCCCACGCTCCTGCCTCCGGTACGGGCTGGCGCGGATCCGCAGCCCTTGGCACCAGAACCGCCCACTGGCGCTCGGCCGCCGCCTCTGGGCGCGGCGGCGGCAGCGGCGGGGCTCTTGGCCTGCCGCCTGACGAAGCCGGGCTGGAAGCGCCACGGCGTGAGAACCTTGTACCTCCGCCCGCTGGTGGCCCTGGGCGGGACCACCGCCTCCCCGGTCTCCTCCATCCAGCCCGCCGCCGCGCGCGTCTTCTCGGACAGGATCCCTCCACCCCGCACAAGCCTCAGCCCCTGCACGCGGAGAAACCAAATCACAAAAGGTCTCGGGACGGATCTTCGAACGGAAGGGGCGCCTCAGGTGAGGTTACGCATGTGCATACCTGGATGCGGCGGCGGCGGCGGAGGAGGAGGAGGTAGGGTGCGCGCGCTCGCCTAGGGATTTCAGGGAATAGCGGCGGGCCTGGGCTTGGGCTCGGCGCGAGGCTGTCCTGTAATGGTGGGGGAGAGGGGTGGGTGGTGAGGTCGGGCGCGCGGATCCGAGATGGAGGGAGGGAAGAGAGAGCAACCGCGCCGAGTTTCCTCGGGACGGGGGCGGTGGGGTTTGTTGTTGGATGGCTGAGTCGGACGGCGGCCACCACGCGCGGCTCGCAGGGCTATTATTTTGGACTCCTCCTTTTTCTCCGCGTTGATGGTGATCTGGTGTACAAGTTCCAGTCGGATTAGGCGTTTTCCCTATTTCGAGAAATCTTGGGCGGGCCAGACTGAGTGAAAATCATCAAATTGGATTGCTAAGAGCATATCTAACCGGTCCGGGGCCCTTAAGAATCGGGCTATAAGCGGTTTTCAGGGAATCACAAAAAAAAAATGCGATTTTCAGGTTTTGTACACCAAACAGACACTACATCTCAAAAAAAAAAAAAAAAGAGAGACTGCATATAGGCCCTGACCGTAACTTTTTCAACGGCCTACCGTAAAACGGGGCACACAAGCCATACATGTAGGGTTTGGGGGCTGGGGGCGATTCATCGCCCATGAATTGATGTGGCATGTTAATAACTCCATTGGTGTCACGCGGGGCCATGGATTTCTGGCAGCGTCGTAGCACGGTCGTGGACCTCTCTCCTCCGTGAAGCCACGGTGTCGTGGCTCCATCCGCGCGAGTTGTGTGAGCCGATCTTGGTCGCCCGCCACCAGGGAGCGGAGGCGGGAGCTAGCGGGTCGCCAAGCATCGGGCTTCCCCACCGCCACCAGCGATGTCGGCCTACTCTGATGATGACGACAAAGAAGAGGAGGCCGACGAGGCTGAGGAGAGGGTGATGGCGCGGTCACGACGCCTTGCAACACGCGAGGCGAACCGTCACCACGAGGTGCAGGCCATCAGCCGAGGAACGGAGGCTCCGTCAGGCCGCAGAGCATGAGGCTTGCCTGGCGGCGTGGCGCGAGGAGGGGAGCGGACATCCCTTCATCGAGCTCGACCCCTCCGACAACAAGTGGATCTCGTTGGTGCCGTCGCGCCCGATGTTCCCCGTGTAGTATCCCGACTGCCTTTTTTGCTTAAGGTTGGGGTTTTGAACGCGATCTATATATGAACTATCACATTTTATAGTATGATCTATGTATGAACTATCCTAGTTTCTATGTATGATCAATGTTGAAAAGCAGCATGAACTGTTTTATTCTTTATTTGAACTTTACGGTACAAATTTTAGGTGTCGGTTCTACCAGATGAATTGTCATAGCAAAACTGCTAGAGATGCTCTAATGGACCGGGTTTTACTAATACACTAGCATAAAAACATCTTTTCCTCCCGGGCTGGGCGGGCCACGACCCAAATTTGCACCGGCATAGCTCTATTGTTGGCTATGCTGGCAGATGCGGCATAACAATAGACAACATATTTTTAAGAGGAACATGCCGCTAAGACAACACAGGCGCATATTACTCATGTATGTGTGCAACATAGGTAGGCACTAGGTCGAAGGGGATGGCTCGTTGGTTGATGTCGCGAATCTATGTATGTCACCTCGATGTAGGTTATACACATCCTACGTGAATATTCCCATGTTTCGCTCATTCTAAATGTTTGACATGATATATCAATCTCCCACTCCACTTACGAGGTTGGTTGCATTGGTGCGCCTCCTCCTGCATCTCTTAATGTTGCACCTTTCCTGTTTGTTTCCTCTCTTTCCTTCCCCAACTTTTGCTTCCCCTGCCTTTGTGGGTGCATAGGTTTGCGAAGGCAGAGGCAAGAGACAGTTTGATGGTGTGTGACCCTCTACAATGGCGTTGGCGATGAGATGATACCTCTGGACTTGGGGACAACAAGCCCACCCATGGCAGTGATTCACATAGTGGTGGTGTAGCAATGTCGACGACGAGGTAATCCCGCTAGCGTTGCGGCGACGATGTTCATTCCTTCATCGAGGTGTGCAGGGCGAAAATGATCCCTGATTAGACCGATGGACTATCAGAGTGACGTTATTCTATAAAAAAAATGGTGACTTTTATTAGTGCTCCTGAAGGGGAATGTCGATTTAGTTTTATGTATCTTCTGATTGAGCACGTAACGATTTTTATTAATTAAGAAAGATGTAGGAGTATTTACTTTGTTGTATTTAACGTTGTGACATGGTCTTCAAGATAACACTCTGATTAAACTTTTAGAGTGAAAATTGTAAACATGTTGTTTACCTTAATATAAATCTAGTATGTTCGACAAAAAATTTAGGTACTTCGATGAGAGATGTAGTAGCACTGAATGAATGCGGAGTAGCACAGTTTGAAAGGTGGCCCACGTTTTAACTCGGAAGAAATAATTTCCTATCTCGAGACATAAATCCCCGCTGCCTCGAGACAAAAATGGCTCGTTTCGAAATACGGAGTAGTAGATTCGTAAGGAACGGTTCCGCTATATATGTTTTCGACCAAACTATACGTACTACTGTACGGGAAAGGCAAAATAGATCTCTCACTGCATCGTTTTGGGTAGGTGCGACGATCCAGGAAAATGCGACGGAGAACCAGGCGACATATGCTCCTGGCACATTCCAGATTTTCATTGGTCCACGTGGAGGCAGCCCCAGTCAAACGTTTACTAAATATAATCTAGAAATACGGGTCCGTATACATGCGCCCGTGACTTTGTGGGGTTAGCAGTTAATTCTCCCGATCCAAAATCCTCGCCGTAGCTCTGCGGCGCGCTCCGCGCGACTAGGTTCTTCGAGCTCAGGCGTTGGCCCCCGCCGTCGCCCACTGGTGTTCCTGCTGCCGCACCCGGGTGCTCCCCCGCCGCCGCCGCAAGTCCTCCCATGACCACCACCGTTCCGGCCAGGTACGGGCGTACGGCGGTTCGACGCGCGGCTGGCCAGTACGTGCGTACGGCGGCTCGACGCCCGGGCCGGCCAGTACGGGCGTACGGCGGCTCGACGAGCGGGCCAGCCAGTACGGGTGTACGGCAGCTCGACGCGCAGCCGGCCAGTACAGGAGGTGCGCGAGCTGGAACTCGCCGAGAAGCCCGACTGCTGCTGCGGCGACGACGACCTACTCCCGCCCGCATTCCTAATGCGCACGCTCGTCCGTCGGCGCCGCCGCGTCGTCCACGGCCTCCTCGCCGTCCTCTTGGCCTGCGCCCGCGCCGAGGCCGCCGCCGTCCGGCCGCTCCACTGCTGCCGGGCCACCGTCTGGTACGGCCTCGGCCTCCTCGCCATCCGCTCGGCCTGCGCCCGCGCCGAGGCGGCCGCGTCCGATGTCGTATGCGCGCCTCCGTCGGCAGAGATGGACGCTCTCGGATTCCGGCGAAGGGGACGAGGCCGGGGGTGTAGGGGACACCGCGGAGGCGTGCGGCGTGTGCGCTGCGACCCAGCACGAGATCACTGTTGTTGATTTGACATCGCCTAGCGCCGACACTGCTGCTGCCGCCGTTATCTCTGACATCTCTGACACAAATCCAGCAGTTGCTCGTCGCCTTCGCCGTTTCTGCAGCACCCACGAAGAACCGCGCCGCTGCATGCCTGCCATCCATGGACCGGTGCAGCCTCGAGCTAGAAGAAGCAAGGGAATATCTACCTATTTTTTATTATATCTCTCTCCACAAGTGGGGTCCATACACATGTATTCTGAGCTAACTTTTTACCACCTTATATAAGAAACCCTATCATTTAGTAGTGGACCCGGGCATGTTACTGGGCCAATGAGACGCCGAGTTGGTGCAGGAGCACTTGTCGCCGGGTTCTATTTATTCACTCTCATCGGATGATCCAGCTGTACAAGACTTGCTATTTTTTGGTTGTCGCCGGAAGCAGAAGAGCGACAAGTGTCGGCAGAACCTGGAAGAAGACAGCATCCCAAACAGGGGCACTGCTTTGACGCGCACCTGCAGGCCTCGGTGTCTCCTCACTATTTCGGCTCGAATGGATCGGGGCATGGATGGTATTAGCTCTTTTTTTTTTGAGAAAACACATCCGAAGTATCTAATATATATCAAGAAAAACAACCAGGACAAATTAAAAAACAGTGAAACTCATACCGGTCGTCTTTATCTGATTGATCAACGGTTGCCGAAGCTTAAAACATACACTAAACAAGACGCTCTCTCTCGCCAACCAAGTGTTTGAAGACCGTAATAGCCATCCGCCACGAACGACAAGATCGAATAAACGTAGATGGTATATCGGCTGGGGACACACCCCAAGGCTTCAACATAGGCTTGCAATCCTTCAACACTAATCCAGAGTGTTGGAGAAACTGGACCTTACTGCAGACCCCAACGAGCGAAGAGATAAAAAATGTCCCACCATAGACCATTCCCTTAAAAGACACACAAACTGCCAAGATACAAGATACATGGGAGACTAACAGATCTGACACCACATACCCTCACTGGCCAAATTCACTTTTGACATATGAAAGTGCAGATACTCAACTTGTGATTGGATGGTTATGAGGCTGGTTATACCCAGCCCATCAGAGTTCAAACCCCAGGTTTTTTATACTGGTGTTTCTCATTAAATGCGGAATATTTTTCAGTGATAGGCGACGTTCCCGTTGACAGCGAAGCGCCTGTGCTGACTTCGTCAATCTCAAGACCTGATCCGTCGGCTCAGTATTTCGGAGGTGCTCATAGGGGTAGGTTGTGCGTGCGTGCGTTCATAGTGGTGAGTGTATACGCGTACATGTGAGCGTCTGTGTTATACCGTGTTTCGTAAAAAAAAACATATGAAAGTACATGCTCTTACCACTAGAAACATATTTTTTAGATTAGATGTTAAGAATTTCTAAACAAAAATTTGACGTCTACATCTTGACATTTCAATATGCGCATGTCGAGTTTTACGGAAAACTAATATTGTTTATGGTTCATAAAAAGCTTTTTTTAGTACCAAAGTTTATCTTTACGCACGACAAAAAAAGATCAGGTCAGGAAATGACTTCGTAAACAAATAGAATGTAATACGCATGAATTTTTTGACATATTAAAATGCGTTAAAACATATTTTGAAAACCGGAAGGATATGCTTCCGAGAGCCAAAACGCCCCTCTCGGGTTAGTTCTGCTTCTTAAGCCTACAGGTATATAACATAATAAACACATTAAAAAATGATTCAACAAGTTACTACAGGTATTGCATTTCACCAATCCGTCTCGACGCAGTGTATTTTCGTACCTAAACAAGCTACACAGCCGCACATCACACCGACCGAGTCGCACTCTGCTCGCTCGAGCAACGCATGACTCTGTATGTACGTATACGCACCCATGCCTCTGTATGTACGTGTACCGGTGTACGCACCCACACAGTGTATATCCATCTATGCACTACGCTTGCTTGCAAGCAAGCCCTTTCAGAGATCCACTCCGCTGCACTGCCACCTACGCAGCCAGCTGCCGATGACTACTGCTGCTGCCGTCGTCTTCAGAGAGGCATCGATGGAGTCTGCTGCTGCTGCCTGGAACGGCGGCGGCGGCAGGGAGTGCAAGGGGAGGCTCCGGCTCCAGGCAGAGCATCTCGGACTGGAGGATGGCGCAGTAGTGGCCGAACGTCTCCGGCGACACGTTCAGGTCGAAGCCGACGCCGAATAGGAAGTCCACCTCCAGGTAGTTCATCTCCGGCAGGCTGATCCCGCCCACCTTGGCGAAGTAGGCGTTGTTGTAGAATCTGCAACACCAGCAACACAACGTATGTTAGTAACATGCTATATGCATCAGGATTCAGATAGATAATGCCTTTTTGAAAGCCGTCATTGTTTCAGGATTCAGATAGATAATGGGTGTTCATATGTTAACATGATCAGGACTCAAGATTCATATCAAACATTTGTGCGGTGCACAGCAAACAGATGGTCCAGCTGAGGTGCACGCACCAAATCAGTTATCCAGAATTTGCCCTAGAAGAAAATCAATTCTTAGAACGTCGACTGGCCAACTGAAAATACCGTGCTACATTTTATCCACCTGTTGCGATCTCGACATCTCGTGACAACGTTTAGAAACCTTTCCACATTTTACCTCTTAGTTGTCCCTGTGCGGTTTTACTCCATTTTTTTCCAAACTAACTAGGCAGAGCAGTGTATTCTAGCCGCACATGTTCAGCAAAATAGACATAATTTCAAAGAACTTTACTGTATCTGATAAAAGTTGAGGAAATTTGACATAATTTGGTATGACCCTAACGAGTACGCCCATATCTACCTAGTCAGTCGACGTGTCAATCATAATAAGGAGCAAACGTGTCACATTGTCACCACTAAGCGTAAAATATGGCAAGATTTTTTCAATGGATAAAATTCTGCTACAGTGTCACAGCTAAGCAGTAAAAAGTGGAATTTACACTTCTTTCAAAGAAGGAAGATACAACATCAATCATCAGTTGGGTAATGATTTCGAAAAAAGGAAAGATAGGGTTAGATGGTCCTAGCAGGAGATGGGATAGGTATGAGCATCAGCAAGGAGGAAGTTGCCACTGTCCCATTCAATCATAACTTAACAGTGAATTAAATTTCAAAAGGAGAGAAACGGTGCTGAAAGGGAGGGGAGCTCTATCTTAAATCTTTGCTTGGGCCCCCCCGGTGCAAAATGTGGTTGGAAGACACCATTGCTTCCTTGTTGGTAGGTATAGTTTTGCCCACACCACAAACATCACCTCAACTCAGGAGCAGATAATGCTCTACTACTCGGTGTGCCCTGCCTGAATTATGTCAAGAATTCTCCAATGCAATTTGATCTTTCCTTTTAATAGTCGACACAGTTTTCGATTTCAAGTGCTTGTTAGGATTTAGGAAAGGGGTTGTTGGGTTCTGCTTCTTAAAGAATGTTCTCTGCCAATGCATCCTACGTGATCTGGATTCTAGAATTAGATGTTGATCTTATCTCATCAGAGCTTTCTATGAACACTACTCACGAGATTGTCTATTATGGCTCTACAAACATGTAGCATTGACATAATTAGTAGTTTTGCACCACCTTGAACAGTAGAGAAGCAGACTAATCAGCACCTTCGCAATTCCAGTTTATCTAAAAAACCTTCGCAATTCCAAGCTAGGTTGCGTTGACATAGTAGATTAATTTAGGTCCAACTATTAACTCGTTGACAGTGATTGATTACGCACAAAGAAGCGAGATAAAGATAAGGCTCTGCAATAGTGCTAGACCAAGCAGATAACGATGCCCAAGTTAAGCACAAAAGAACAAGATTCGTATTTGCATACTCCTTACTGGAGTCTCTGAATTCCTCTCATGGTTAAATGCCTGCGTTAATTTGAACCTATTGATTCAAGGGAGTATGCACACACACCATTTGAGTCTTCCTAATATTTTTAAATCGTCCTAAATACGCCTGATCTAGAGTATTCCACCTGTTTCTGATCTATTCTCTCGTGTAAGGTAAGCATTAGCAGAGCGAGGACCAACTGGACCAAGAACACGACAACTTCCAGAACAACTAAGAACTCGATCATATGCAATGGCATAATCGTCATAGCAGTCTAGCAGAGTAGCAGTTCAATCGTGACCAGGGAGTGTAGGGTATGCGAACTCACATGTCATCCATAAACTTGACGGCGGCGAGCACGGCGGTGATGAGGAGGCGGTGCACGCTGTAGGAGTCCACGGTGTGCGCGCGGCGGCGGCGGCGCAGGAGGCGGTCGAGGTAGATGTACGCCGCCACGAAGCACGCGGGGCTGCAGCCCGCGAACCGCGCGATGCGCGCCAGGTACGCGCGCACGGAGATGTCGGGCTTCGTCGTGGCCCGGAACGCCGACGCCGACGCCAGCTCCGCCCCCGGCCCGGCCGCCGCGTCGTTGCGCTCTGTGACGCGCTCCAGGAGCGCGGAGAGGACGCCTACCACCCGCGGCATCTCCATCTCCGCCACCGCTAGATCCTCCTCCTCGGCCATGATGGCTTCTCTTCTCGCCGCCCCCAAAACCTCTTGGGCGCTGCAGGGCGTGCGTACACGTGGTTTCTTGAGCGGGTGGACTTGATGCAGGGTTGAAGAGTTCGTTATATAGAATGTTGGGATGGGGTCAAGGAGGAGTTTCTGCACCGAGCCCCGTTTTTTATGTTAGGATATTTTCTCATGATCTGTAAAATATGTGCTGACTTGTCACTTACGTGAGTTTCTTCCAAAAACCAATTAAGATCATTTCCGCTCAAAGAATTTCCGAGAGAAGAGCAAAATATGTAGATCCACATATACATGCACACCATCACACACACGATGAAGATTAGAGCCGCCGGGCTTTAAGATTAGCGAAGTCACCACATGTATCTCGTTGTTCACAAAAACAACACCACCTAGTGAAGAAATATCCTGATTATTGGACCAAATCTTGAACCATGCTAATATTCAATTGTTCTTGGATATTTTCCAAGCGACAGATAATATTCCAATTTAGTGGAGCACATATGTGTCAAACCATGACATGTTGGATTACAAACCTACGAACCACTGTTCTAACCATCCAAAATGATTAATTCTCAAATATATATTTCTAGTAAGCAACATACTTTATTGCCAGAGCGGTTTGAGATCGTCGGATTGTGGGGAATCTTCACCGTGTGGTTCACCCTAGATTGTTCACACGCTTGACGTCAGCAATGGCGGGCCAGGTTCAAACGGGCGAATCCATCATCACAGCGCAATCCAATATGGTTGAGGGGGCGACATGTAAGCCCCACATGCCCACATACCCCATCGTTTCGTCCCATCCTTTCCGGGCGAACCCTAGACCGGCGGTGCGGTGTGGTTTTCGTGAGAGGGATGAGCAGCAATAGATCTAGATTGCCACAAATTACTTCTCCATCAAATTGGTCTGGGGTGAGATTTGGGATCCCCGTTCCTTGCTCAAGTGGTGACGGAGGGAGATGGTATGCAGAGTTGATGTAGACAACTCTACCGTCAGGAAACCCACAGGAAGGCTGACGTAGCACAACAGAAAATTTCCCTTAATTAAGAATCATGGTTTATCGAACTAGTAGGAATTGGATTTAGTTAATTATAGCTGGACAATTGACAGAACTGGATTTAGTTAATTATGATAGCAAGAAAGTTAATGGCAATAGTTCATGTAAGCATTGCGCTAAATTAAATAGACCGCATATCGGTACCATATTTATTACTAATACTCCACCTCGAGAGCGCTTCTATGCTGGCCTCTCTAAGTATTAAGCTGAAAACAACAGAGTATCGTCTTAAGAAAAGTGATAGTGTAAAAAGTAAAATTATTTTCGAAACGTGATAAAGAAACAATTGTTCTATCCTTAGTACCAACAGCACATCACCCCCTTAGTAGTTTCTTTCATCTCGAGCCTAGGGAAAGTGAGACTGAACCCACTATCTTAGACCCACTCCCACTTGGAGGTTTAAACATATACCTGGCCAGAGTAAACATATAAATCGAAGAGCATGTAATAACGTAAATAAAGCATAACATGATAACAAAAAACATCATATAGATAACATGCAAAATCTGATTCATCATATCCCAACAAACACAACAGGTAGCAGCAATTACATCATATGGATCTTGATCATGTTAGGCAGCTCATGAGACCTTTGTATTAAAGAACATGGAGGAGAGATAACCATCTAGCTACTGCTATGGATCCGTAGTCCAAGGATGAACTACTCATACATCATCATGGAGGCGGCAATGGTTGTGTAGATCCCTGTAGCGATGATTTCCCCCTCCGGCAGGGTACCAAAACAGGGCTCCAGATTGGTTTCCGTGACTATGGCGACTCGGTATCGAAATTGGAAAAACAGGATCCATCCTTGTTGGTTTCATGTCGAGGACAATATATAGGCGAAGGAGCGACACGAGAGGGCACATGAGGTGACCACTTGGGTGGGGGCCGCAGCCAAGCCCTAGGCCGCGACCCATCATGGATCCTCTGGTCGCCTCCTTTTATTTTTCGTGTTCTCCTCCGAAAGGTAGGCGTGTGGTATTTTCCCTGATTTTTTCTCGGATATTTTCTGACGATTTCCTACAATGCAAAAAAAATGCATAAAACAACAGCTGACACTTGGCGCTGGGTTAATAGGTTAGTCCAAAAAATGCTATAAACCATGATATAAATATGTAACAATGATATTAAAGTAGCATGGAATAATAAAAATTTATAGATACGTTTTGAACGTATCAACATCCCCAAGCTTAATTCATGCTCATCCTCGAGTAGGTAAATGACAAACATATATATTTTGATGTGAATGCTACCAAACATAAACTTGATCAAGTGATGTAAATCATGTAAGCTGAGAATAAAATGATTCAAGGCATTTTTCATATTTGATATTAAACAAAAAATGGTCAAACAATAAGGACCATCAAGTCAAAAACTTTCTTGAATAATGCTTTGGAGACATGAAACTGTATAGTAAGATGATACGTATCTGACATATCTATAAATTTTTATTGTTCATTGCTACATTCATATCATTATTACATGTTTATATCATGATTTTACATCACTTTACAACATTTTTTGAAACTAACCTATTAACCCTTGCCAGTTGTTATTTTCTTCTTTTTAAGTTTCAGAAAATCACTAAAGGAAAAGTCGTCGAAAAAATCCCGAAAAATTCAAGGAGACCTAACTTTACACATGGACCGAGGAGCCAGAAGGATGCGAGGAGGAGAGCCACTAGGTGGGCCCGCGGCATGGGGCCATGGCCTAGGGCTAGCGTGTGGGCCCCACCCACGTCGCCACCTCCTCTACCCCTCGCGTCGCCTTTTTGCCTGTAAAACGCCCTCAACAGAAAACCCTCGAGGACGGCCCCTTTTTCCCCAATTTTGATACCGAGCTGCCGTCGTCGTGGAAACCAATCTGGAGTCCTGTTCCGATACTCTATCGGAGGGGGATTGGTTAGTTCCTATTTGGAAGGTTGTTATTTCTTAACCGCAACAGTTGGCATCTACACCAACCTTGTTGCCTCTACGATTATGCATGAGTAGTCTCATATTGGACTACGGGTTCATGGCAGTAGCTAGATGGTTATCTCTCCTCCTTGTTCGTCAATACAATGGTCTCGTTGATTGCTTAGCATGATCGAGATCCATCCGATGTAATTGCTATGTTATTGTGTTTGCTAGAACATGATGAATTATGATGTTATGATCAGTTTGTGCATGTTATATATCTATTATGAGATTGATCTATTTTACGTTCTTGCATGCTCTCTAATCTATGTGGTTACTCTGGCCAAGTGGTCGTGTATAGATCTTCAAAAGGGAGTATATGCTGGATAGTGGGTCCATGCCTCCTTCATCCCTGGGCTTGTGTGACAGGAACAACTAAGGGTAAGGATGTGTTGTTTCTACTAAGGATAGAACAACAGTGTTTATTTCTTCGTGTCATAGACGTTTCTTACATCGTGTACGATACTTAAGGCGGCACTCTGTTGGTTTTCAACTTAATTCTTAGAGATGCATGCTGGATAGCGGTCTGAAAGGGGAGTATTAGTTATAGATGCGGTAATGGGGAGTGGTCTATATATGTTTGACGTGATGCCTACATGAATATTGACATGAACATTCTTTTTATAATTGTCTAGCTGTAATTTGTTCACCCAACGATGTTATTATCTTTGGAGAGATACCACTAGTGAAACCATGGTCCCCGGTCCATTCTTCAATACTGTTTAAAAACTTGTTCTCTGCTGTCATGTTTTTACTTTTATTATATTCTCATTGCTTGCCACACTATACGTCTAATCTCTTTGCTTTCGACGAGACAGGAAGATTGACACCTTCTTGAAATGTTGGGAACGAGGTTGTTCTTCGTGTTGTGTGCAGGTCCTACACCAAACTTTGTGAACATACACACTCCTACTGGTTCGATAAACCTTGGTTCTTAATTGAGGGAAATTTGCTGCTGTGCTGCATCAAAACTCTTGGGGTAAAAAATCCAACGTTCAACATACGTGAATTTCTGGCTCCACCATGGCTGTCAAGTGAATTTATGGCGTCGGTGCCAAGGAGTGTTGTATTCAGCAGAGGGGAGTCTCACACCTCGACTTTACTTCCTTGTTACTTTTCTCGTTTAAGAATTCAGGGACGTAAAGTGGACTTTCTTCTATCTATTATGAGATTTTTCTATTTATGTTCTTGCATGCTCTCCGATCTAAGTGGTTAGTCTGGCCAAGTGGTAGCGTTAGATTTGCAAGAGGGGATATATGCTAGATAGTGGGTCCATGCCTCCTTCATCCATGGGCTAGCATGACAGTAACAACTAAAGGTAAATATGTGATGTTTCTACTAAGGGTAAAACAACGGTGTTTATTTCTTTGTGTCATAAATATTGCTTACATCATGTACGATACTTAAGGCGATACTCAGTTGTTTTTAACTTAATTCCTAGATACATGTTAGATAGTTGTCTCGAAGTGGAGTATTAGTTATAGATGCATACTCAGTATTAGGAATGAGGTTGTTCTATGTCTTGTGTGCAGGTCCTACACCAAACTCTGTGAATGTGCACACTCCTACTGGTTCGATAAACCTTGGTTCTTTTTTAATAAAATTTGCTGTTGTGCTACATCATCACCTTCCTCTTAGGGTGACAAATCCAACGTTCGAGATACGCGGATTTCTAGCGCCACCGTAGCCATCAAGTGAATTTCCGACACCGTTGTCGGGGAACTACTAAAACTACATAAGAAGATTCTCCCCGTCAACTAGCACCATCATAAGACATGACTTGTTAGTTTTCCAAGTAATAACTTTTGTCAAAATCATTTAATGTCAACACAAGGAATACTAAAGTTTAGCAATGCTTAACTTTTAACTTATTTATCTCATGGATAATGTCAACATAAAGAATCATGGTTAAGCATATTTATAGAATGTAAATAATTGTACCCAAAAATCAAAATTACATGCTTGGTTGCGGAGAAAAAGGTAGGAAGGAAAACTGAATCAATATAAAAATAAAATAAATGATAGCTCCTTCGCAAAGCGAAGCAGGGATTAGTCATGTGCTACATCTTTTAAAATTTAAAACAGAAGTAAAACAATTTTGAGAGGTGTATGCTTTTGTCAATGAATGGTAGTAAAGAAATTAATCAACACCCATGTCAAACAAAGCTTTTAGAGTTTTGAGAGCGGCTGTTTATTTGAGGAATGAAGTCACTCCCGAATCTCCTTTGGTTTCACTAACCATAGATTACCAATTTCTCAGGTGTATGTGTCAAGGAGGGTTTGTACATTTATTTATATTTTCTGAGACGCTGAGTCTTTTGCAAGCTCTTGACAAATTTAAATGAGTACGAATGTCATACTCATCGGGTGAATAAGGAAGAAGGACCTTGCTTGGCACGGGGTATACCAAACTCTCTACCACTTCCTGATGAGTTCAAAACAGAGGCACAAAATTGAATAAAGATTTAAAGGTATTACATGATAAATTTACTTGGAATGGCAAGAAATACCATGTATGGGTAGGTATGGTGGACACTCTTGGAAAGATTTTGGCTCAAACATTTGGATGCACGAGCAGCTATCCCGCTCAGTACAGAGTTTAGGCTAGCAAAGATTTCAGCAAACATGTAACTTTGATGGGTACAAGATAAATAACTCGTATGTCATAAGATTAACCGCAAAACTAACGGTGTATTTCTTGTCAACCAAACACTTTGATTAGGCATATTAAACTAGGAGCTTCCAAGTATAAAAAAGAATTTCAAGCTTTACGGCAATTCTACACTAACGAGCCCTTACTTGAATAACCAACATGTTTAGCAATTAATTTATTTAGTATCTCATAACATTTGCAAAGCATCAAGTTACCACAATTCAATGATTTTCAAGGCATGCAACTTTTATCCATACCATTACTACACACATAGTATTTTTAATTCCAACATATAACCAAACATCCAAACCAATTACTATTCAAATCTCTAAAAATATATAAGCAAAGTAAGAGAGTTATAATCCTTTCTTTAAAATAGGCAAGGCAATGCTCTTAACAAGATATAAGTGAAGCAACAAATGCAAAAATTAATAGAGCAATTACTCAAAAGATATGAGCGAAGCACAATGAGCATTCTATAAATAACTGGATCATGTCTCTCTCCCAAACCAGAGTGCTAGGTATAATGATTGTAAATATCAGTAAGCAAAACAAACAAAAAGTAAAACAATACATAAATACGTTCTAAGAACAACACATACGATGGGATTCACAGCATAGAACACATTTTTCCTACGAGATGCGAACGAAAGCCAAGACCTAATCTAGGGGAATATTTGTAACAAGAAACATTAGATCTTCATACCCTTGAAGTACACGATCGGAAACATTTTACAACATGGTTGGCTTAGTCGTACTAGCTTCATGATCCAATCCAATCCATCCAGCACCGCAACGAGCATCACCTTCGAGATATGCACATGTACAGCTTGGTAGCGTCTCCTCCTTCTTGATCCAACAAGCCCATCTTGATCCAACAAGCGAGAGGGATAGGTAGATGGGATCTAAACTAGCAGCAGGACGGGGTGGTGGCTATGGTGGAGTTTGCGCGCGGACAACGCTTCACCAAGCTTACACGCGGGAAGTGGAGGAGGGGTGGCTGCTAGGGTTTTTGCATGGGCAGCCCCTTGCTCCTCTCACTTATTTATAGGCGTGGGGGGGGGGGGGGGCTGGGAGGCTTTCCTCCCACGTCCCTAGGGTGGCGGCCAAGTCTCCTCTCTCCTGTTTCCGTATATAGGCTAGGGTTTTGCCCTTTGGCCACATGGGCCAAGTGAGGCTATGCGCCTAGGCCCATGTAGGCCTATGGCGCCTCCCACTAGTTCATGTGAGCCCTTTGGGGCGAGTGGGCCCACCATGGGAGCCACTGGAACCCTCTAGAACATTGCGGTACTCTACCAAAAAATCTGAAACTTTCCCAAAACCCTAAATCCAACTTTCCTTATATCAAACTTTATCTTCGGACCATTCTGGGGATCCTCGTGATATACCGGATACCATCTGAGACTCCAAACAATCTTTGGATTCACCATTATGAATATCCCATTACCACCCTACCATTATCAAATATTAAGTGTGTGACCCTACGGGTTCAAGAACATGCGGACACAATCGAGACACCTCTCCGATAATAACCATCAGCGGGACCTAGATGTCCTTAATGATTCCCACACATTCAACAAAGATCTTTATTAGTTTGAACCACTATGTCGAAGATTGAAACAATCATGTATTCTATTACTTTTGTCTCGCGAAATTTTACTTGCCCGAGATTTGATCGTCGGTATCACTATACCTAGTTCAATCTCGTCACCAGAGTATATCTTTCCGTCGTGTGGATGGAAAAAATCCCAGTCTTGGCACATGCAACTCAACAAGTACTTTCTGAGATACCTGACAGAAACCTTTATAATCACCTAGTTACGAAGTTAAAGTTGATTTCGCAAAGTATTCTTTCGGTGCTAGGGAGTAACATAATCTCATGGTCCGAGGAATAAGATACTTGACAATAAAAGCTACGACAATTTAAACTCAGTGACACAATCACACTGCTATGCTTGATTGGGTCTGTCCATCACGTCATTCTCCTAATGACACAATCTCGTTATTAAATGACAAATCATGTCCATGGATAGGAAACCGTAGCCATCAATTAATCAATGAGCTAGTATAGTAGAGGCTTTCTAGGGACACAGTGTTGTTTATAAAACCACACATGTATTAAGTTTTCTATTAATACAATTCTAGCATGGAGTATAAACATTTACCATGAACGGAATATGATAATAACAAAATTATTATTGGCTCTAGGGCATATTTCCAACAACATATTATCTAAAGCAGTAAAAATATAGTTTCAAAGAAAACAAACTGATAATTGTTGACGAAGAAGGGGATGCATTGGGAATCCCCAAGCTTAGATGCTTGGTAATTCTTGAATATTTCTTGGTGGTGCCTTGGGCATTCCCAAGCTTGAGCTTTTATCCCTTCCTTGTTCCTCTCATCATCCTCTCTCGTAAAACTTGAAAACTTTCTTCACATAACACTCTCACAAAATTATTAGAGGGGTTAGTGTCCTTTAAAATAAATCCACTTAGGTACTGTAGAGACAAGTTTCACAAACTTAATTTAACATTATATAATGCATAACACCCCTTTTTATGGCCATTACCCCTAAGGAATCACAAAGAAATCTCATATAAGCAGGAACATAAATAAAGACAGTAATCTGCCAAACAGGATAGTTTGTAGGAGAAAAAAAATCAAATAAACACTTTCGGACCTCCAAACATCAAGTTCAAGATAGATTCGGAAAGATAACAAACAGATCTAACTTCACAAAAAATAATTGTCATCATATCATTTTCTAGTATGTTACTACAATTTTTTTGGTACTAGACAAAAATCTGTTTCTGGACAACAAGCATAGAAGTAAACTTTCTGGCAGTACGGGCTACTCTTGGCAAAAAAAAAAAACGGAAGCCAAAAGATACAAATGAAGTTCCTACAGAGGAAATAACTTCACTGACACAACAAAAATCAAAAGAAAACTGAAAGTAAAAATAGATTGGGTTGCCTCCCAAGAGCGCTTTTTTTAACGCCTTTTAGCTAGGCACAAAGCAAGATATAAAGTTTTATCTTCAGCAGTAAAGTATCTGTGAGGTTTATCATTCTTTTTTCTTGGAAAGTACACTTTACCCTTTATGATGGACTGAAACTTAATGGATCCTTCTTCCGTGTCCATATTAGCTTTTACCGCTCTTAAGAATTGTCTCCCAAGCGTTATACGTCCTGAAACTTCATATTCTGAGATGACAAAATTAATAAGAATACACCCTCCACAAAGATTAATTGGAATCTCTTTAATAGTTCCAAGGAGGATATTGGTGGAATCATTATGTTAATTTTCTACCCCAAGTTGTCCGCACACAATTTTTGGCAAGGTAGAGGTATCAGAACCGAGGTCACAATGAGCTCGAAACATCTTACCATTAATTTCAAACTTTAGAGTCGGTTCCCAAACGTGTGGAGTAGGTTTTTTAATAATGGCAAGCCTTGGTTTTTTCTCCTATAAAAATCATGTGGCATCTTACAACTCATTTCAGTTTTAGGCATGTTCATATTACCGATATGATTATCCATGGTTGTATCTACCTTGCAATTCTCATGAAAGACCGTTCTCACAAGATTTTCTATAGAACCATTAGAACCAACCCCCATAATTTAGAAAATATTCCCCTACTAAAGTATCAAGAGCATACCTATAGCAAAGGATAACACCAAAGTAAAAACTCCTAATAAGCATGCTAAGAGTGAGTTTTGGTTTTGTTTTTGTTTTTGCGAGCTTTTGAAATTCTATTCCAAGCATCTTTTAGGCTTTCACCATGTTTTTATTTAAAGGTAAAAACTTACTTCTCAATTGTTATAACAAAAGTTAAAGAACTAGCCATAGTAACAAGATAAAACAGGACGAACAGAAAAAGACTAGTTGCTGAAATTTTAATTTTTGTGTTTTTGATTTTTAGAGCAAGCAACTAAGCAAAATAAAACAAGATAAAATAAAGCTAAGAAAGAATAGAAACAATGAAGTAAAGTGGAGGTGTGTAACTTCTCTCTGTTGAATATTATATTCCTTGGCAACGGCGCCAGAAATTTGTTGTTGCGCAGAATTGATGTAGACAACTCTACTGTTTGGAAACCCCAAGAGGAATGTTGACATAGCAAGATTTATCAAACCAGTGGGAATATAATACGACAGAGAATTTGGTGTAGGACCTTACAGACAACACACAAAAAACACCTTGTCCCCAACGTTCCAGGAAGTTTGTCAAACTTTCCTTCTCGCTAAAAACAATGGATGAAATTTATAGTGTGGAAAGTAGATAAAAATACAAATAGTAATAAAATGGGACAGAGGATAACAAGTTCGTAATCAATATAAAAGAAAATTATCATGGTCCATAGTTTCACTAGTGCTATCTCTCCATAAATAATAAAACACTGCTGGCTAAACAAATTATAGCTGGACAATTGACAGAATTGGATTTAGTTAATTATGATAGCAAGAAAGTTCATGGAAATATTCATGTAAGTATTACACCAAATTAAATAGACCGCACACTGGTACCGCATCTATTACTAATACTCCATCTCGAGAGCGCTTTTATGCTTGCCTCTCTAAGTATTAAGTTGAAAACAACAGAGTGTCGCCTAAAGTGCATAATGTAAACAGTAAAAGTATCATCCAAACGTGATAAAGAAATCATTGTTTTATCCTTAGTAGTAACAACACATCACCTCCTTAGTCGTTTCTGTCATCTCGAGCCCAGGAAAAGTGAGACTTGAACCCACTATCTTACACCCGCTCCCTCTTGGAGATTTAAACATATACTTGGCGAGAAGAAACATATACATCGGAGAGCGTGTAAGAACATAAATAAAGCACAACATGATAAAAAAGCGTCAGATAGGTAACATGCACATCTTATTATAATATCACAATTCATCATATCCGAGTAAATACAATAGCTAGCAACAATTACATCATATGATCAGATGTAACTGGAGGAGCTGTCGCTGGAGGCATCTTTTGCATCTGTAGGAAGAAAGCATCATGAATGATTTTTTTTTGTTGCAAACCACCCTCGCCACCGCCATCATCGGGTGCTCTCCACTAGGGTTCATCTTCATCCTTGATGACAAAGTCATCGAACTCCTCCTCATATAGGGCAAGATGATCAAACATGGACCCACTCCCAATCTCGGGTCATGTCTCGACACTCGTCGACGAGCCATGAGGAACATCTGGATCCATCGAAGGCTTCGTTACATTGTTATTGGCCGCTGCCCCAAGCATCTTGCCCGGTCCAGCACTCGTCGACGATCTCCAATTAGACATTGAAGGTTAAATTTGCACTGAACCAAACCTTAGCATGCGCATGAGACAACCTGAGGGAGAGACGCTTGTGTGCACTTAAACCCGATCAAGGAGTCTGCTACTAGATTGAGACGGGAACGGAGTCAGGCGGTTGTCTATTGCAGCCGTCCATTTTAGTATCGCGATACATAAATATGGACGTCGTGCATGTCCGAATCAGCCACTGTGTTACTAAGTTGTCCTGAGAAAACCCCAAAATCAAGTTAATGAGATCAAAACCAAAAATCGCACCAAGACGGGAAAACCAGAATGGAATCGAGACGAAAATGCATAACTTACAATGTCGCTGATGGTCACAGGTTCCATCTTGGTGTCGCCGTCGGCCACCTCGACAGTCTTCTCAGTCACCCACCGCCACCGCTGAAGATTCATCGAGGGAAGTTTGGAGAGAGATCAATACTAAGATTTTTTTTCCACCTGATCAGTACTGAGAGTTGTAGGGAGTATAGTTCCAAGAGATGTGGAGTGCGTGGTGGTAGTTGGACACAACTGTCAGCGAGATGAGTTTGACCAATCAGCAGGACACGGTTGACCATTCTCCTTCATGAGACCCACTACAACGTCCAATCCACGACGCGATTTATGCATCTATATTCACGTACTGCGGTATTAACAAACGCCCGTTCATGTTTGCACCTACCACAACGTAATTTTGTGTGTGTGTGTGTGTGTTGGATCTACGACGGCGAAAATTTATGTGCATGCCTTGTTTGCAGACGTGAAAGTCGATCCGTCGGGAAAAACCTTGTTTATTGGCTGAATTTGTTGCTTAAGATTATGTCCTCAGCGTGTAATTAAGACAATCATCGTGTGGTTTCGATGGAATTATTAATGAAAACCTGTCATCATAATGTATCTTGTTTAAAATATCATTATGAGGCAAGCCCGTCCTTGTCGCCCCATGGGATGTTCAAACTTTATTTTTAGATTGGTCGACATTCTAACTCATGCAGAGATCCTACGAATTAGCTGAACCATGAGTTAAACATGTCACATTTTCCCCTTACCACGACATATTCGTTCCATTTTGACATGATCCAACCCGACACGTGGCTCATTGTTGGTTAGCATAGGTGTGGTGTGGTAATTTTGCCAGAACACATTCTTTATTAGGATTGTTGCACGCCTGTCTGTTCTTACCTCTCTCACTTCCTCTTGGCTTATTTAGGGGTGTCAGAAACGTGTCAAACTGTAGATCAACATGACGCTGGAAGGGTGCCCAAGTGGATGACAAGTGCACACAAGCTGGCTGCAGAACGTGGAACCACAAGATTCACAGCTCTATTTCTCTTCCCAGATTCCTCAGGCTCGGATGAGAGTGCTGATCACGTCTGCTTACAGGTCAAACAGCCATAATTTGTGTTAGGCAATCGCCAAAAAGATCGTTGTCCGTAACAGGATTACACACAGTAAGCTGTACTACAACTCGCAAACCTGGACCGAAGCTTCGTTCAGAAACGAAATGGCCGGTCGCGTTCTGGCAAAGCGAACACCGGCTCCTTTAGCTTCTTCGCCTTTTGAGCTCATCACCTAGCTGTGAACGAATCTGGCCATTAGTTTAGTTTAGTTTAGTGCGTGCCGCATCCTGATCTAAACTTGGATGCAACAAGCGGCAGCAACCACCCACCTTCATGCAGTCCCGACCCCGCACATCGTTTATATAATTCACATTGTTATTACGAGCACCCTGCAGCCAGATAAACAGCTTTTCTGAAGGAAAGAGGCCCATCGCCCTTGGTGGTCCTCGTTGCATCTCAGAGCTGTTCATCTGCCACTGTCATGGCTTCAATATCTGCAGAATAGATGCACCAATCAGAAATAAATACGACGGTGCATCCAGGAGGTTGACAAAGAATTGCAATTTGAAAACTTGAGCTGAACCCTCTCATGCTTTGAAAGCTGCAGCCAAGGACGTCAGTGTGAAGCAAAGGGCCAAAGTGCTGAAATTAAACAGTGTCAAAGAGGGACAACGTGCAAGCATTGAACGGTCTGATACCCTGAGTGACTTGCTCGGTAATCAAGCAAAGCAATATATTCAGTGCAATTTATAACAAAGGTAGCGGACAAGACAAATGAAGTGTCTGATAAATGAACTCTTCCATGGAGAAGGCAAGATTTAATCTTCAATGGTAATGTTAATATACGTGTAGAAAGTACAAAGGATGCCTGTAAATAGCCTCCTCTTGATGATTACATAATTTCTAACTGAACTAAGTGATCAGAAAGAAGGTAGATCTATCACCTATGTACCTCACTGTCCAATTTTGTCTATGAAACAGCTGACAAAATGCACCAAACTGCTCTGGAAAAACAGAACTGTACCACGTGAATTCGCAATTGCGGGGGTTATCATGAGATATAGATTACAGTAAGTGTTCAATAGTTGTTTACTGATTGGTTTTCGTTCACCATCATGTGCTCGCAAAAGCATAGGTGTTAATCAGAGACTTGTACTCTTCGTTCTCAGAACACCCTCTACTTTCAAGTACACTCATTAGCCTGTTTACACTCTCTGTGTCATTCTTCTCCTTGAAATATGCCAGGAGAGTCTCAACATTGGTTGGTCTTGGTCTCCATTTGCTTGCACTTGTAACTGCCGCGGCTTTCTCCATACATGACAGAGCTTCAGATAATTGATTATCCTTAAGGTATGCTGTGGCAAGGATTTCCCAGGTGTTCGGTTTGGGGTTCCCACCTTTCTCAACGAATCTGTTCAGGGTTTGAACTGCCTTGACAACAAAACCTTCCCTAGAGTACCATGCTAATAAAATGTTCATAGTCTTAGGATCAAAACTAGAACTTTTGGACGCCCATTCGTCGTATAGAAGTTCAGCTCCCTCGATATCCCCTAGCCTAACAAGGGCAGACAGTACCTCCTGGTAGCCCAGGTTGTGAATTGTGTGGAAAGTTGCTTTATACCGATTCCAAATGCGATAGACTTCTTCCTTCTTTCGGAGGTGGCTATAGAGTGTGATGAGAAAATGGAAACATTTCTTGTCCCTACCTGTTGTTCTCTTTTCAGCTTCTTTCAGGCATTCTTCTGCCTTCTCAAAGTTCTCAAGCTTAATATGCATGCTAGCAAGTGTGGTATAAGTAGTCCAATTGGCAACAACAGACTCATCAGCAATCATATGGTTAAAGACTCGTTCCATTCCATCAGCATCTTTCATAGCTGCACAACTTTTTATCCAAATGTTGTAAGTGCAGACATCAAAAGCTACATTTCTTTTCTTCATCTCTTCAGTAACTATAGACGCTTTTTCAGGCTCTTCAGTATCCACATAAAAATTCATCAATACGTTAAAAGGTAATGTGTCAGTTGCAAACCCCCTTTTCCTCATCAGCTCAAATGTGTTTTCTGTTTTCTCCTTCATCTTAGCTTGGGCATAAACATTGAGAAGAGACCCATATGTTCGCTTGTCCTTCAGCGGATCAGGAAGTTTTTCGAAGTATTCTTCAGCATCTGGAACACCACGTACTTTTGCAACCAGATCCAACTGGATCGCCATATCACTCGCTGATAGCGAAAATCTATCCCTGCGCTCAGTCATCCAATTATAAACCTGCACATGCAACATAAAAACTTGATTAGAACCCATACAACTAGTAAGACTGGCCATCAAAAGGCACCCAATCATCAGATAATAGCAAGAAAGTAGGTCCAACCTGAAAGTGCATGGTTGCCCCCATGATGATTTTGGTAATTAATGACAATCTCTATGGACTAATATTTGCATTGAGCTATACTTGTAGGTTGTCCATTTGTTTGTTTGTTCTCCATTTGTTGGAGTCAAGGTTAAGGGAAGAAGAAAAGTGTGTGTTGATCAAGGCTTTGTGCGGGTTGATCATCACTCAAGGCCAAGTGAAGATATGCCGAAGAGAGCGTCTCCCATCTTGGTGTATGGGGGAGCATCAAGTGAATCTTCACCGAAGCGCAATCGAGGAAGATGGTGCGTCTTGAGGAGATGAAGATCGTCTTCATCGACCTCAAGTGGTTTAAGCGCAAGGCAAAGGTATGATCTTGATAGGGTTTCTATTTTACCGGTCTCATGTTGTTTAGTGAGAGACCGGGTTATAGGATAGATAGCCGTACTATCAAGAGGGGCTCTCGACCGAATATCGTGATCGTATCGCCGTAGAGAGCACAAACCTTTGCATCCATGCTATCATCTTTATTGGTTCTTATTTGTCTCTAATCGTGGTGTGGTCTTGGTGCTTGTCGTGCTCGTCATGACAAAGCTAAGTTCACCGAAAACGGTTTTCATATGCGTCTTCTTTTGCGGTTTCGGTATTGGAGATTTTGCCGGTTCATCCGTGCGGAAGATTTACCTCTTCCATTTCTTTGCAAAATCTCCATTGCTTGTTTGACATTTCCAAGTGTTGCTTTTGTCGTCCTCTTTCCAACAAAATTGGTTTTATCTCTTTCGGACTTCAATTGCAAAAGATGCGGCATTTTCGGTTTGCGAAAAAGAGTTTTTATCTTTCCCCATTTGGTTTTATTATATTTTCTTGGACTATGATGTTTCTCTGCATAATCTTGTTGTGCTCGTTGTGACGATTCCAACGAGTCCAAGATTATCGAAAACGGAGTTCGTGGGTGAAAGTTATTGTATTTCCGATTTGCAAATGGGAGCTTTTACCTTTTCCCATTTATCTTTATAATATATTCTTGGACTATGATGTTTCTCTGCATATTCTTGTAGTGCTCGTTGTGACGATTCCAACGAGTCCAAGTTTATCGAAAACGGAGTTCGTATGCGAAAGTTATTGCGGTTTTATCTCGGAGTTTTTATTAGACAGAAAATCATTTAGGAAAAGGAAAAAAAAAGGTGTCGGGCCGGCCTGGCCGGCCCCAGGCCGGTGCGAGGCCGGCAGGCTCGGGCTCTGTCCCGGCCCAGCCGCGTCCTGGCTGCCCGGCCCAGGTCGGGGGCAGGCCGGCCGGCTCTGTGTCCCTCCCGGCCCAGCGCGGTGCCAGGCCGGCCCAAGGCCGGGTGCAGGCTGGGCTGCCTGTTTTCTTTTTTTTCTTCTTTCCTGCGCTGCTGCTCTCTGCTGTTCGCTGCTGGGCTGCTCTGTCCCGGCCAGGCCGGGCACAGGCCAGCCCTAGGCCGGGCTGCCTGGCAGCTGTTTTGTCCCACTTTTTTAGCTCCAACGGCTCCTTTTTGGAGCCACCTATAAAAGGGGTTTCTTCCCCATTTTTTGTGTAGATCTCATCTCTTGCTCTCTCTCCTCCATTGCAAACATTTTGAGATCTCGATTCCCTCTAATCCCTCCGATGATTCTTGCCCAAATTTAGGGAAACAAGAGAGGAGATCTAGATCCATCTTTCCACCAAACAAAATCTCCTCTAAGTGAGGGGAACTTGTGGGATCTAGATTTTGGAGTTCTAGGTGTTTCTCCTCCGTTCTTCCTCCTAAATCGCTCCGTAGCATTAGTTGCTTTGGTTGGATTTTGGGGAGAAGAATTTGACCA